>PVJC01026573.1:0-23894 GCA_004026665.1 Murina feae
TTTCATTGATCACTATGTCTATCCTTATTCCAATATCACACTCTGTTTTTTTTCTATAGTTTTATAGAGAATTTTCAAAATAGTGTAAGTTCTTTAATAATGTTCTTTTTCAAAATATTTTTGTTTAATTAACAACCTTTTCATTTCATATGAATTTTAAATCAGTTTGCCAACTTCCCCAATAAATTTTGCTGAAATTTTTAATTGGGATTGTATCATGCTTATATAGCAATTTGGGTAGAATTTACATCTTAACAATATTAATTTTTTATTTATGGACAAGCTATATCTCTCCATTTATTTATTTTTTTCATTAGCTTCTCTCAGCATTGACAAGATTTTAAGTGTACACTTCAGAGCTTTTTTTTTTTTTTTACATTTCCCCAACAAGTATTTATTATTAGGTAAGCCATGATCCAGGATTCTAGGGTGGGATGTACTGAGGTCCCCCTTCACCTCCCTGAGAGAAGGAAGGAAGACAGGGGACAGGTGGGGTACACTAAGTTCAGATCTTCCCAGAAATGTGCCTTCTGCCCGGCGCTCATCCCAGGCTGAAACCCAGGATATGGGCACAGGAATTGTACACACGCTGGTATCATTCACACACAGAGATAATTACCTCCTTTAGCAGCCATTGCCTTCTCACAGCGGTGGAAGTCCAGATAGTTCTGTGAACAGTTCCTGGTCTGGCTGGGGAAGTGGCTGTCAAAAGGAGAAGTCTGGTAGTTCTTGATTTTAGTCTTGATGTCTTCTGCCATATTGCTGATTCCTAAAGACGCCCCTGAAGCCGCTCTCAACTCAATATGAGCTCAGCTAAGAGCCAGAGCATCTTTTGTTACATGTATTCATAAGTATTTTCAATACTAGTATGAATGCAATGTTTAGTATTACAATTATTTTTTTATAGTACATAAAATATAATTGACATTTGTATATCCTGAAACTGTCTAAACCCATATATTATTTTTATTAGTTTCTTTGTAGATTACTTAAAGTTTTTCACATTGATGATTATATTGTCTGCAAATAAAGGAAGTTCGACTTCTTTTCCAATGTGTATACCATTTTTCTTTTTCTTCTTTACTGGTGAAACACATTCTCTCTAACACAGGACATAAACCAAGGATTTCTATTTTTTACTCCTTTCAGTGTAAAGTTGAAGAGAAGTGATAAAAGTAGAAATCCAGTCTTCCTATGTTGGAGAGAATGGGCCTAAATATGATGTTGGCTGTAGATTTTTTATAGATGATCTATGTCAGATTAAGAAGTTGTCTTCTATTCTAAATATCCTAAGAGTGTTTATTATCAGTGAATTGTTGATTTTTTTTCTTTTTGCTCATCCATTGTTGCTGGCATAGATATTTATCAGATGAGGGCTACATATCACAGAAAAAATCAACAAATCAAGAATGCTTTTCTTTTAGTAAAATAAATGATTTGCTGCTCATTCTGAAATTTGACAGCTTTTGTACACTGTGCCCCCCCCCCCCCCGCAAACAGTAAATATCAGTGAGGTACAGAAGGTTCAAATCACTCTCCTCACTCAATATGCATTATTATCAAGGTTTCATGATACACATTTGATGTTTTTATAAAATCATTCCCATTACTACCTTTATTCACTTTGAATCTAACTTCCTTATTCAAGTACTTTGCTTGTGAACTATGTAATAGATTCAGTAAAGGACCAATGTCACAGACCATGTTTTAAATGCAAGTTTCTCAGGAAGCTGGTAAGAAAACATGGCTAAACCTCCCAAGAACTCTGCTGTGGCTGCTAAGTGACAGAAAGGGTTCTTGTAGATTATTTTTTATTATTTAAAGTATTATAGATGTCGGCCCTTTCAACTTTCCCCCCACTGTTCCCTTCCACCCAGTGCTCGCCCCACCACAGGCCGCCACCTCCCTATTGTGTGTCCATGGGCAATGCATATACGAAGTTCTTTGGTTAATCTCTTCATACCTCCCCTCGCTGAGATTGATCAGTCTATTCCATGCTTCCATGTCTCTGGATCTGTTTTGTTCATCAGTGTATTGTGTTCATTAGATTCCACATATAAGTGAGATCATGTGATACTTGCCTTTCTCTGACTGTTTATTTCACTTAGTATAAGTAGCAGGACACAAAATTAACATCTAAATATTGATGGGATTTTTATATACCAATAGTGAACTCTCAGAAAGAGAAACTAAAAAATAATTTCCCATTTACCGTTGCAACAACAAAAAAAATAAGATACCTTGGAATAAACTTAACCAAGGAGGTAAAAGACCTGTACTCGGAATACTACAGAACATTGAAAAAAGGAATAGAGAAAACAAACTAACAAAAGGAAGAATATCATGTTCATGGATTGGAAGAATTAACATCATTAAAATGTCCATACCACCCAAAGAAATCTATAGATTCAATGCAATCCCTATTAGAATATTAGCAGTATATTTCACAGATCTAGAAGAAATACTCCAAAAATGTATATGGAACCAAAAAAGACCTTGAATAGCCCCAGCAAGCTTGAAAAAGAACAAAGAAGGAGGGATCACAACACTGGAAATCAAATTTATTACAAAACCATTGTAATCCAAACAGCCAGTTACTGGTACAAAAACAGGCATATAGATCAGTGGAACAGAACAGAAAACCTAGAAATTGGCATCTACTCTTTAGGCCTCAGTGGCAATTCCACCTCAGTTTAGCTAGACCTTCACTTTCTCTTTTATACTGCTTGTTTTTTTAATGAATAGAAGTTATCTTCTGTTTCCATGAGTAGTTTAGCTATGCTTGAAGAGTTAGAGCCAAGTGATTATTTTAGTAAATTATCAATTTTACACATTTACTTTATTTTATTTTGAGAGAGCTTTAGGAGAATCAGATATATATATATATTTCTTCTTCTTAATTCATCCTTGTTGAAATCAGTTATTGACTTAGGTCAAGTTTTTCCTTTGGCAAATCTAAGTCTCTTATTAAAGCTGTGATTGCATACACATGACTGTTCCAGAAAATAGGTCAAGGTACACAGGCTTATGTTGTTTCTGCCTTTCCCCAAAGTATCCAGCATGTTAGAAATTGTATCCTTTGACTCTGTGTCAGTGAAACGTCATAATTGACATTTCTTTTTGGATTCCCCCGAAGCAGAATTATTCAGTTCAGACCTAGAGATCTATGAAGCAAAGTATGATGAATACTGATTTTAGAGAACATGGTTATCAAGACAATTGCTATCAATGATCTAGAGGAGAAAGACTACATTACTGACTAAGCAAGCAGTATTTTTGCAATCACTATGCATTAACTGATTGGTTTTCTGAAGATGGCAGTGATGCATTTGAGAAAGGGCTATTGTGGCTGGGAATGTGAGTGTTGCTAGGATTAAGAAGTGTAATGGGACTAGCAGTACTTGGGAAATTAGAAGACACCAGTAAATCTCAGTAGAGTGACTCAACTTAAGGTGTACTTGAATTAATCAATGGCTAATCAGCAAAGTGGTTCAGTGATAAGCCTATGCTGCGTTAAGTCAATGGGGGGGATCCTGTAATTCCAAATTCAACGCATGAACTTAAATATTGTCCCTTTTAGTGGTCAGAGAACCTTGCATTTAAAGAAAATGTAGCCAAGTGTAGAGTCTTTTATGTTGGTCAATTCTGAAGTGTTTCTTCTTGTTCCAGATTTCAAGTTTTTAAATGTCTGGTTCAAAGTCTTTTGTTTGAACTGTTTACATCATCATGCACATATTAAAACATAGTTTATCATTGTTTGTTTATATATCAACCTAAGCAAGTAATAGATAGCCAAGTCATTTCTTATTTAGATTAAAACATGGTTCATTTCAATGTTTCCATTTTTACCAGAAAAACGCTGGACAATGGACAAGTGCAACACAAAGGGTGACTTATAAAAAAGCCTCTCCCGTGCCAGGAACAGCACAGAGGGAAAGTTCTACCATTTCCCACTCTGGCTTCGCATACGATCTTCTGGAAGGCTTTGCTTTAAAAATAATGCCAGCTTTAGTAGTAGAATTGGGAGTTTCAGATCGACAAGTATATTTTGAAGCACTCTCAGGATTATTCTCTTAACAGTTGCTGAAACGTTGTTATTTAATGCGAACCTCCAAGGGCAACGTAAACTTCCATGAGGGGATCTCCCCTCCCTTCGTCCTGTGTCATCCCTGATTTGTGGGACCTTCTTTTAGACAAAGCCGCTTGTATAGAGTCCTTGTTCCTACACATGCCGACCTTCCTGAGTGCATCAAATACATGCAGTGCCCATGTTTACATTTACAGAAGCATTAGACAGAAATCAGCTGCAAAATAACCTAGCGTTACCTCTAAGATGGTCACAAAATGCCTCCCTGAATTTTCCTTCTTACCACCAACTAGCAAAGGTATGATGGTCACTGTCAGGAGAGAATTTGCTAGTTTAGCGAGGTAAAAATTTCCCAAGTTCCAAATAGGCCCCCAAGCTGGTTGCTTGGTGCCTCCCTTCACCTGGCCCAGCTCATACCCAACATTTCTAGTCTTCTGGTCTCCAGTCTGCTTCCATACTCATTATTTTATTTCATACTCAAACGTACCTTCTTAAAGCATTTCCTGATTTTCTAGGGCAAGAAGCTGGTGATCAGAATGATGAATTGTTCACTGTCCAAACCAGCCAATCACAGGCAGAGTTGGACTTGAACCAGGAATGATGGTGGCTTCACATCCGTTGCACACTCCCCAGAATCATAGCTCTCTGTCATCCTGATTTCCTGCTTAGTGTGAGATCGAATAGTTTTTATCTCTCTGCTGACTTTCTGCTAGCTCTTGTAGCAGTGGTTCCCACCAGCTAATTCATCATGTCTCTCAGCTGAGCACAAGGATCCTGTAATGTATTTCTTGTGTGGTTTTTTTTATTGTTAATTTCAACATTAGTTATTTTGATACAAGTTCCTTAAGAACAATTCCTGGGAAAGTTGTCCACTTCCAATGGAATGGTGGCCAAGTCTATTGCTGGTACTCAAAGTCTATTTACCTCCACAGGGTAATCGACTTGTAGTTGGGCACAAGGCTGCCCAGGCAGACCATAGCTTCCATCTCCCATGTGGGTAGGAATGGCTGTAAGAACAAAAGAGATTTGTACCACCTTGGAGGTCTTTGACTTAAGGTATCCAAGCAAGTTCACTTTTCCCTTCCCTTGAGTTGGGATAGAGAGGTTTCCTGCCATCTGTACTCAATTATGCAGGGAATGGTGGAGAATTCAAATCCAGTCTCTGTAGGGTCTCATGGGACAGAGCCACCTGCTGGCCTAGAAAGCTCACCTGGGATCTGGGAGAAATAAAGGACCTGTTTTAAGTCACTTGGTTATTACTGGATCTCTCTTATTATGGCAGCCAAACTGAGCCAAGATAATATAGCTTGCTGCGCTAGGTAGTGTTCTAGGACCAAACCAATGAAAACTGCCCTCATGGATGGAGCTCTCCTTCTACTGCAGGAGAAAGATACCAAACATACTCTATTGGATAGTTATGTGTGCTGTGGGAGCCTAAAGGGTAAGGACAGGAGAGAAAAGCATCAGGGGAAAGGTTAAATTTTAGATAGGGGGCAGGGAAGGCCTCAGGAAAAAGAGACTCTTAAACAGACATCTAAAGAATATGGGAGAGCTGGCCATGTGCAAAAGACATTTTTGGAGGAAGCACTGCAGGGAGAGGGAACAGCCAATGCAAAAGTCCCAAGTTAGGACCAAACCTGGCACGCGTGAGAGAGTGGAAGGAGGTCATCAGCTGTTCATTTCTATGGACTAATCACTACAAATCTTAGTGGCTTAAAAGCACAGTCAGTTATTAGCTCTCAATTCTGTGGGTTAGCAGTGGGTTTGGCTTAGCTGAATAGCCCTTTCACTGGTCTTATGGGAACTGATGGCTCAAACGGAATGAGATAGTCTGAAGTGGCTCCACTCTGGGATTGGTGCTGGCTGTTGGCTGGATTTCTGTCTCACCAGGTGGTCTTTCGCCTTCAAGGAAGCTAGCTCATTTTTTTTTTTTTTTTTTTTTTTGCACAAACATTAATAGCAGCAGAAAGAGCCAGTGTGGTTGTCGTCAGGTACCTGAAGCTATGACTCTGCGGTCCCTCACCTGCTCTTTTGCCACTTTCTACTTATCAGAGCAAGTCACAAGGCCAGTACGAACCCAAGGGGTGGAGAAGTAAGTTGTACTCTTACGGGGAGTAATGGCCACGTCTCACTGAAGGGAGCATTTTGGAAGGGTTCGATGAATCCCTGTGGCCATCTTGCCACTTTCCACTGCAAGGGTAAGTGAGGAAGGCAAGGTTAAACATGCCTGGGGCTTGAGCACATGGATCTTCTGGTTCCAGTGACTTTGTCAAGATAACACACATCAGATTTTGGCCAGTTATATATTAGAATTTCTCTAACAATCATTGGAAATAGATTACCTAAACGAATATTGTGAATATTATGTGACAGGAAGTTATCTATTAGGCAGGCAGAACAGTACCACTATGAAACTACTGCTAAATTTTAAGGTGACCACATTTAAAGTGGTACACCATTGATTGACTGGGGGGAGAGGGGATGTTCTTTCTTTTTCTTTTTTATTATTACTTAAAATATTACGAAGAGTAATTGGGACTTTTTTTAAACGCCGCGGGATGAGGGACAAATTGTTAAAAATCAGGACTGTCCCGCCAAAAGCGGAACGTCTGGTCACCAATACATGTATGTAGCCTGCAATTCAGTCTTACTGGCACTGGGCTCAAACCTTTTATTCCTTATCTCACTTAATTCAGAACAGCAGTGCATGGTGTGGACCCCAGTTCCCTGAGAGGATAAGTTTCTTTCCTAAGATGGCACACGTGGCAGAGCTGGGATCTCTACCTACACCCATCAAAACTTAGAGCCGGAGCCCTCCACGGTGACTGCGGTGGCCCCTGAGATCCGGGCATGGCTCAGAGCGACCAGAAGTCGAGAAGTCCGAGGCATCACCCTGGGAATAGTGTCCACTTCCTCACTTTTCACAGTTTGCTAGCAGAGAAAGGAACTACAAAAATAACCAGCAGAGAGATTCTAGAGGAAGAGCCAGAGAGGCACTTGCCCATTGTTGTTTTTTTACTAATAAGGACTTTCTCGGTCTTGAGGAAGTACTTTGTTTCAAAAATAGCTGATGCTTTTCCAAGAGGAGAGACTTGGAACTGTTAGCCACTCACCTCATGCGTAAGATGCCTCGCTCCTGCAGGCTGGGAGAGAGGCGGGCCGCCATCCCAGAGCCTGCAGGAGGCAGATAGCCTGCTGGTCTCCGGAACTGCCAGGACAGGGTTTCCTCATTCCTGCTGGTGCCCAGATAGCTCTGCCTAGGGGCAGAGGGGACAAAGAGATCCGTAGGAAGGGAGGGTTTTCCCCTCTTTGTTCCCTTAAGTTGGAATTGCTAGTGTTGAGCAAGCATCTGAAAACACACAGCTGAGGTGACTGAACAAGTCTGTGAAGGAGAAAGATTTGTCCTAAGAACAACTTTCGAGCTTTCCTAATTGGAATTTACCAGCATTTAAAACCAGAGGTGCTTGTTTAAACAGGTAAAATTTGGAGGTGGAGAGTAGATGCCAGAAAGGTGGCAATGAAAAATCTGCATCTAGTTTTATAAGAATAAACTAAAGTTACCATGTGCTAGACCCTGCTCTCATAATTTACATGTATTAAAGCATCTGATCTGATGTGATCCCTGTGAATTAGGCAGTAGTATTTTCTCTCTTTTATATTTGAGGAAACTGAGGCTCAACAAGGCTAAATGAATTGCTCAGTGTTGTAAGCAAAAGGCAGAGTTCAACTTCAGTTTCCTTTCCAAAATGGCCTGTTGATAGTTTCTGTGCCACTTGTGTATGCCTGTGTACATACACGCTTGTGTGAATGTGCCTGCACATGTGTGTGTGTGTGTGTGTGTGTGTGTGTGTGTGTGTGTGTGTTTAGCAGGTATACATTTGCCTGCATAACTCTTGTCAAAATATAACTGGCTTCCCAACCTCAGGGGGCCCTTTATCCTCTGACACTAGAGCTTCATTTATCACTTGCCATGTCTTATCAGCCTGCAGTCCCTGGAAAGCCATTTCTCCTGCAAGATGGATGTGGACAGTGCTTTTTGGGGAAAGAGAATGTTCTGTTTTCACAGGCCCCACTGCTGAGTGTTTTCAGCAGACATGGGTATGCTGTGATTTAAGGGCCAGGTCCTGCTCGGAGTCTGCTTTGTAGACTGCTCTGATTTCTTGTCTCAGGGGTGGATTGAGTTTATATTACTATATGCACTAGAAAGCAGACTTGTTTCTGCAAAAAAGAAGTTAAAAGTGAAGAGTAGAATCTAGGTACCTGATAAGTAAGCCTATCTTTATGCACATGAGTGTATAGGAGCTCACTTAAATACTGTGTATACTTCAACATATTATATTATGCGCTAGAATTGACCTCATTTGGTAGCAAGAAAGCATCTTTTGTAAAACAGATCAAAAGTCATTTGTGTTTATAACAAAACCTTAAGTCAGACTCCACCATATCAAATGTCTTAGCTTGGCTCCAATTTAAATTTTTAATATATATATGAAGAATCGTTTGCCTAAAATTAGTAATACAAGTGGGGCCAGAGGCTTACATAGAGTATTTTCAAGGTTATGTCTCTTGTTCTTCAGTATATAACATACGTAAATTGATGTTAATTACAATATAGAACTGGTTATTCATTAATATCTTCCAGTGTTTCAACAGTTCAAACTACTAGATGTGAAATGACTCGAAAGAACTGACACTAAAGTTGTTTAACATTTATTATAATCCAAAATATTTCTTATTTCAGAACTTATCCCTATCTGCTGTGTTCTCATTAGTATCATTTATGTTCTTTGAAATGCTTATCAGATTCTATGTTACTTAGATTTCTCTGTGTCTGTCGTCTTCTTTAACTGAGATGAGTTTCAGTTACTCAAAAGGCCTCGCTAGCATAGTGCTTGGCTGTGAGTCTCAGACCTGTCTCCATGGCTCCCGGCATTCCTTCAAACTGTAGAGTTCCTTCTGCCTGGGGGTAACTCGGAGCTTCTATGTTCTAGAATAGATTTTATACAATAGGTGTTAATTGTTCTTTAGAGGTTTGGTAGCATCTCCATGGAAACAATCTGTGCCTGGAGATGATCTTTTTCAGATGCATTAGTTACAAATTGGGTTTCCTTTAATAGTTAAAAGGCTATTCAAAATACATATTTTATAATGGGTAAGTTGTGGTAGTTTATGCTATTCAGTGACTTGTTCAATTTCAACTAAATTTATGTGCGTATCCTTGTCCGTTTTATTCCCTTAATATCATTTTAATATCTGCAGGATCTATAGTAATTTCTATAGTAATATCCTCTGTTTCATTCCTGATATTGGTAATTTGTATCCTTTCTCTTTTTTTTCTTGTAAGTCTTGATAGAAGTTTGACAGTTTACTTGACATTTTCAAAGAAAAGACTTTTTGTTTCACTTGTTTTTCTCTATTGCTTTTCTGCTTTTAATCTCAATGATTTCTATTATTTTATATTATTTTCCTTCTTTGGGTTCCTTTGTCTTTAGTTTTCTAGTTTCTCAAGGTGAAAACGGAGATCTCTGACTGAACACTTCTCTCTTTTCTGATAGAAGCATTAAGTGCTGTAAGTTTCCCTCTGAGCACTTTAGGCAGGTCCCACAAAGTTTTATAAGTTGTATTTTCATTTTTATGAGGTTCAATGTATATTATTTTATTATCTTGAGACTTCCTCTTTGGCCAATGGAATATTTAAAAGTGCATTGGTTAGTTTCCAACTGTTTGAAGATATATTTCAGTTTTTGATTTCTATTTTGATTCCATCAAGGGCAGCAAACACTTTCAGTATTATTTCAATTCGTTTAAATGTGTTGATTTTCTTTTGTGGCCCAGAATATGGTCTCTCATAATATGTCAACTAGATCCTGTTGGTTAATAGTGTTGCTGGGTTCCTCCATATTCTTTTGGTGGTGTTCTGTCCAATTGTTCTGTGAAGTGCAGAGAGAGGGATAAAGTCTCCAAATGTAATGTGGGTTTGCTATTTCTCTTTTCAGTTATGCCAGGTTTTACTTTACATATTATTCTGTTGTTTGGTACATATACACTTGGGATTATGTCTTCTCAGTGACTTGACCCTTTAAATTGTTAAGTACTATTACTACTCTCTGTAACTGAAGTCTACTTTATCACATATTAATAAAGCTTTGCTTCCTCTTTAGATTACTGTTTAATGATATACCTTTTCCTATTTTTTTTCTTTCTACTTACATATTGAGGAGATAGAAGAAGAGGACTAGGTAAAGAGGGATGGGATCACAGGGGCTGAGAAGTGGAACAGTGCAGACATAGGCAGAATACAGCTTGCTGACTGCACCACAAAGACAAAATAACCTAGAACTAGACTCAGTTGGGCAGGGAAGACTATATCCAACTAAGCAGAATTGCTAAGGCAGCCCAGCTGAGTAAGGAAAAAAGGGTGTGCACAGAAAATATAAACTTTAAAATGTGTGGATGTTGCTAAGACAGACAACTTGCAGATAACCAATCACAAGGCAGCAAGACATATAACCAATCCCAAGAATGTTGCTAAGGCAGAATTCTTTGAAAGAACCAATCAGAAGCTAGCAAGCATCTATCTACCCCTAGACAAAGGAGCAACCACACATTCTCTCTCTCTCTCTCTCTCTCTCTCTCTCTCTCTCTCTCTCTCTCTCTCTCTCTCTCTCTTCCTGAGGCAGATTCTGTACCCACGTTGCTTATGGCCATGTGGGACCCCACATGTGCACCAACAGACTTTAATTAGCTTGGATACTGATCTACACCTGGCTACAACATAGAAGAGAAGCTCTCTGACACTGACCTACTTTTGGAATTTCCACTGTACCTTTTCCAGGACTGGCTTCTCTCAATAAAGTTTGCTTCTGCTAACCTTTTAGGCCCACAAATTCATTCATTGATTTTTTGAGATAATGAACTCAGACCAGAGACACCTCATTTTGGTTTTACTATGTTACCACGTTTGAAATGAGTTTGTTATAGGAAATATATAGTCGCATCATGATAGTCAAATCAACTTTGCCAATATTTGTCTTTTCAGTAATTTATTTGGGCCATTTAATATAATGTAATTTTAAATTGTTAAGTGTTAAGTGTACCATTTTAAAAAAATTTTCTATTTAATCCCTGTTTTTTATTTCTCTGTCTTTTTTCATGGCTTTCTGTGGGCTACTTGAAAATTTTAAATTTCATTTTTATTTATCTCTGTGTTTTTTAACCTCTTAAAATCACAGTCTTTTGGTGTCAATATATTTTGGTTTGACTACAGGTTAGAATACAATTGTCTTCAATATTTCCTCTATAAACTTTTGGAGCTGCATCAAAAGGTGTTATCATTTTTATTTTAACCATCAAGTGTAATTTGGAAAACTCAATAGGAGAAGAAAAATATATTATCTATATATGTATTTTTACCTCTTCCATTGTTTGTTCTTATTTCCTGGTATTCCAAGTTTCCTGATTTTATCATTTCCTTTCTGTTTAGAGAACTTCATTTAGGCATTCTTTTGGTTTGCTCTTCTGGCAGCAAATTCTTGCTGTTGTTGTTTTAATCTGAAGTGTATTGAGTTCTCTTCATTGAAGAGTATTTCATAAATTAGGATTCTGGTTTGATAGTTTTTTCTTTCACTACTTAAAAATATTGTGGACACTAATTTCTGAAGATAATTTCACTCTCATTCAAATTGTCTTTCCCTTGAAAAAAGGTATTCTTTTTCAATTGCTACTTTCAAGATATTTTTTCTTTGTCCTTTCATTTTATTAGTGGGACTATAAATCTTTTGGTATGATCTCTTTAGATTTATCCTGTTTGGAAATTGTGTAGCTCCTTGCATCTTTAGGATTATGTCTTTTGCTAAATCTGGTGATTTTTCAGCCATTATTTCATTGACTAGTTTTTCAAACTCAGTCTAATTCTCCCTCCTTTCAGGGATTCACACCACAAATGCTAGGTGTTTTTGTTTGTTTGTTTGTTTGTTTGTTGAGTAGTCTGAAACTTATTCATTTTGTTTGTTTGCTTTCTTTCTATATTTTTCTTTGGACTATTAAGATTAGATAATTTCTGTTTTTCTATTATCTAGTTCAACAATTTGTCTTCTATCCTCTTCATGTTGTTGTTGAGCCCGTCTATTGAAGTTTCTTTAAAATTCCAGTTACTGTTTTTCTGTTCTAAAATATTTTTGTTTTACTTTATTTATTCTATTTGCTAATATTGTATCTTCTTTAATTTGGTTTGTCAACTAGTAATCGTTGCATCACACCAACAAACATCAACAATGTGATGAAGAAGGAAACTATTCAGTGCAAAACAGCTCAGTTGTGGCATAGAACTGACAGCATGGCTGTGGAACAGCTCAGATGCCATACAGGATGGCTGTGGGGAAAGAACGGCTGTAGGACTACTCTGGGACCAGGCACACCTGGGAGCAAGCCCCTTTCCAGCTAGACAACTTTGCTCCCCACACATGTGCCTTCTGCTGGGCTGAGTGCTTCATTCCACACTCCTGGTCTGCATGAATCTGCTCCATTCAGTGCTGGGCTGCTTCATTCTGCTCTGGGTAAATATCCCATCCACTCCTCATTCAGAGGGTAGTTGGTTTATATGGACAGCAGTCCCTGCCCATCGTATCTGATTGGTCTGCACTCATTCAAATGAGGGTTTCAAATCCCCATAGTTTGATTGGTCCAAAAAGCACTCTCCTGAATGGTCAGAACAGAGCCACTCAGCTCTGATTAGATAGGGAAAGCCTCAATCCTATTAGCTGCAATAGGATTCCAGGACCTTTATAAGGGCTGGCTTAGATGGCAGGAACACAGTACAGGCAGGCAGTTCAGCACTGGCCCATCACAAGGCAATGAGACATATAACCAATGAAGTGCAGTTTGTGTGAGAGGCACCTGGGCAGAAATAGCTGCTAGAGGCTGTTTTTGTTTTTGTTTGGTTTTTTTAAATTTGAGCCCAGTTAGCCACTATGAGCTTTTCTTTTTTTAAGTTGTGACATTAATTTTTTTTCTTCTTTTTTTTCTTGTATATTTGTATTAGTTTCAGGAGGGAAGAGAGAGGGAGAGAGAGATAGAAACATCAATGATGAGAGAGAATCATTGATTGGCTACCTCCTGCGTGCCCTACACTGGTGATGGAGCTGACAACCCACGCATATGCCACTGATCAGAATCAAACCCAGGACCCTTCAGTCCAAAGGCTGACACTCTATTCTCTGAGCCAAACCACCTAGGGAATGAGCTTTTCTTTATAGGTGCCTTTTTCCCACCCTCATGGATCACAGTTTTAAGTTGTAATTGCTCACTCAAGCATGTTCGTAATGGCGGCTTTAAAATCTTTTTCAGATAATTGTGACATCTTGGTATTGCATGTCTGTTGATTGTCTTTTTATTTAACTCAGGTTAAGGTTTTCTTGATTCTTGGTATGATGAGTAATTTTCCACTGAAATTTGGGCACTTGGAGTATTATGAGAATCTGCATTTAAAAAAAATCTAATGAGCTGACTTCCTCTGCCATAATTCCAGCAGGAGAAAGGAGCCCTGCCTCATTCCTGCCAGGAGAGGGCAGAAGACTAGGTCTCCCATTTGGCTTCCTAGATGTCCATGGGAAGATGGGCTCCTTGTTCCTTGTTGGTTGGGAGTAAGAGTTCTGACCTCCCACTAGGCCCCCACTGATACCACCCTGTTCTAGACGGTGAGGACTACCTTGCTAAGCTCACCATGTGGCCTACATGGACACTCATCAGAGCAGGTGAAAGATCTGACTCTCCATTAGGCCTTCAGTGGGGAACCAAAGGGGCTTCTCATCACCACTGGATTAGGATGAATGTCTGTCCTCTAGCACTGTGGGGTAGAGTTTTCTTATCCTCACCGGTGATGCAATTCTCCACCCATTACTTAGCCTTTAGTGGTATACCCTGGCAGGGCAGTTAGGTACCTCATTACAGCTTAGATAGAATGGGGAGTGTGAACCTCTCTTAGCCTTTGCTAATGGGGAGAGATTGAAGCAACAATGTTGCTCTTGTTTTTGGTTAGAGTAGAGCAGTTATTTTATACAAGATTTCTGTTTGTTGTTGGTTGGTTGGTTTTTGTATTGATGGGCTCCCTATTTCCTGGTCCTTTAGCTAGAGATAGTAGGCTTTTCTTAGGGCTTTTGTAGTCTGTATCTGTTAACACATCTGGGTTGCTAGTTCTTCAGCTATGTGTCTGGGACATACAAGGCTAAAAGGGAACCCAAGGAATTCATCACCATTTTTCTGTGTACTCTGAGTTCTCTAGCCTTCTGCCTTCCTCTTTCTACCTTTAAGAGTCTTCTTATGTTTGTGTTATATATACAGTCTATTGTTTTTATTTGTACTTAGGAGAAAAAGGGATAAAACATGTCTATTACACCTTACTAAAAGCAGAAGTTCAGTGGGAGGCTTCTTTTACAATCGTCTTACTTATGGCAAGTTGTAGAATTCACTAAATTTTTGTGGTTTTCATAAAACAGCATCTCCTTTTACACACATTTATTCTGTGTATATAGTATTTAATATATTAAATAGTTATATAATATAGAAAATTGTATTATTCTATGTATTTATATAATACAATGTGTTATATATGTAATAATATATTAGTATATAATATAATTATAATAATTAATCTTATACATTAGTTATACTATATAATATATTAATGCATTAGTTTATATAATTCTTGTGTATTACATATAATTTATATCTTATTATTTCCTACATAATATCCTATATAATGAAAAGCTAATATGCAATTCGACTGAATGGTGAAATGACCAGTTACTATGATATGCACTAACCACCCGGGGGCAGACACTCAATGCAGGAGCTGCCCCTTGGTGGTCAGTGCACTCCCATAGGAAGAGCGCTGCTCATCCAGAAGCCAGGCTCATGGCTGGCAAGCACAGCAGCAGTGGTGGGAGCCTCTCCAGCCTCTGCAGCACCGCTAAAGATGTCCGACTGCCAGCTTAGGCCCGCTACCCACAGGCCTAAGCCGGTACTCGGACATCTCCCGAGGGCTCCTGGATTTTGAGAGAACACAGGCTGGGTTGAGGGACCCTCCCACTCCAGTGAATAAATTTCGTGCACCAGGCCTCTAGTGTTATATGTGTAGCAAACTGATACACCAACAAATAAGTGTTGTCACTTAAGCAATAGACATTGAATTTTTCTTTGTTCTAGAGGCTGGAAGTCTGAAATAAAGGTGTTGGCAGTTCTGGTTTCTCCTGAGGCCTCTTTCCTTGACTTGTAGATGGCAATCTTATCTGTGTCTTCACATGGTCTTTCCTCTTATATGTGTGTGTCTGTTCATACCAATCAAGGGCACATACCTTGGTTGCAGGTTCCCTGGCCCTGGTTGGAGTGCATGCAGGAGGCAACCAATCGATGTGTTTCTTTCCCACTGATGTTTCTCTCTGTCTCTCCTTCTCCCTTCCACTCTCTCTAAAAATCAATGGAAAAATATCTTCGGGTAAGGATTAACAAAACAAAACAAAACAAAACAAAAAGAATTCACATGCCCTGGAAATAATACACTTGATCATTTATTTTAACTAATATAACAAATGCACTTAAATATATCAACTGGATTTGCTTTTACTTCAAAAACCCATGTGAACTAAAGGTCCAAGCATGACCTGAACTGTTTGTTTGTTTGTTTATTTATTTATTTATTTATTGCCTCCCACCTCAAACAAATACACATTTTGTATTGGATTCAAGCAGCCTAGTGCAGTCTCTGAGCAGCAGTTGGAAGAGAGGAAAATGGCAGCCTCCTTACAGACATGTTTAGCCAATGCTTTCTTATTTTAATCTTTCATTATGATTTATTGAAGTATTCAAAGTTTGTCCCAGCAACCCCAGCCTATGGAGATAAATATCCTTGCTGACTCTTAGCTGCATTTGGCAATTTATTCATGGCTAATTTTTACTGCACCCCTAAGGAAATAAGAGCACTGTGTATTCTAGGGAAAAAAAACATTCCTTTCAAATACTTCATTTTCCGTGGCTGTGTGTGCGCGCTGTGTGAGCGTTATTTGGTGGCAGGGAACAGAGTGGCTTTCTGTGGAGCTGCTGCTCCTGTCTCAAGCAGCAGACTCCCTGTCTGTGTGGGGAATTCCTGCTCCTGGCCCAAGCCCACAGGCCTCGCTCAAGACCAGCCAAGGCGGTCGTGGCACACACCCCTCTTTTTCTTGCTTGGATAAGGATCTGTGCTCTGGAGACTCTTCCACAGTGCCCAGAAGGAAAAAAGAAAGAAAGAAAGAAAGAAGCTTTCATTCTCATCCCTGACTGAGAAATTCAAATTGATCTTTTTAAATCTAATTTTCTATTCGATCTTTCAACAGGGGGTGGTGGTGAGGGTAGGGGTTGCAGATAAAAAAGTGATCTACAAGCTCCCACATTTCTTTGACTCTGAGGTAACTATGGAAACCATAATTCAAAATTCATGTTGCCAGTTCTGCGAGGGCTGTTCTTACCCCATGTTTCCCCTTTCTCTTTTCCTCAGGGTCTTTTCTGAGTGTCTGGATGGAGTAACTCTGTTCTCTACACTGACCAAGGCTCTATGTTCTACAGCTAAGGGGACTCCATCACTTCAGATTTAAACCAGTCCACCCAGGAAACTTGTTAGGTTTCCAGAGCTGTGTATTTAGGTCACAAAAATATGTTATTCTACAAAGTTAAGGGCTTTGAACCTAGCTGCATGCTTACATCTGTTGCTTGTCTATAAAACACCTCCATTTCCCTCTACAGATAAGAGATGTCTGGGATATGATCATCAACCTCCTAAAGGCTCTGTGTTCTGAGCCATAGCGACAAGGCGTGCATCGAAAAGAACACTGGCCTGGAGTCCGTGTTTCTGTTTGTAGGCTTTGTTGGTAGCTTGATATGAAAGATAAAAGAATAAAGTGAGACTTGTGACTCCAAACTTCTCGGCTTATCAAAATCATTGGGGGAACTTTTGAAAAATAAGGTTCACCAGGCCCTGCCCTAAGAGTGCCTGATTCGCAAACATGTTTGGGAAGCCTTCCTGGGACACGCATTTCAGAAACAGCCCAGATGTGCCTCTGACTGGGGCGAGATTGCTAACCATTCATTCTGATGGATCCGGATGTGCTATGCAATTCCAGGGGACAGGTGACTGGGGCGGGGGAGACCCAAGGACGAAGCCTCGTGAGTCTAGCCTGAACCCCAGGCCTCTGCCTGTGTGTGATGCATCGTGGCTGGCATCAAAGAGCGTACAATCTAAGAAGCTGAGGGGCTGTCATTTCAAGGGGACTTCTTTTGACTGCCTGTCTCCAAAGCTCAGATCCTACCCCAAGGGGCCGGGAGGAGGAGCCGGAGGGGCTGTTCTCTCTTCAGCACAAAGACACTGGGGTCTCAGTACACATATAACCCCTTTAGAGATGTTATCCTGGTAACCAGAGGAATGTATGCATTCTTACCCACATTTGCAGATTACAATTGAAAATTTCAAGGAGTCCACACAAAAAAACTCTTAGAAGGAAGCAAATTCAACAAGTTCACAGATTACAAGATCAACATACAAAAGTTAATTGCATTTCTTTATACTAACAATGACCAGAGACAACAACAATATAAATAAAAAAACTATTTACAAAGTATGTGCTATATACTGAAACCTGTAAACTCTTAAGAAAGAAATGAAAGTTCTAAATAAATGAACAGGCATACCTGGCCTGCTTCATGAATTGGAAGATTTGACATACGAAAGAAACTAATTCTCCCCAAATTGGTATAAAAGTTTAACATACTTCCTATCAAAATATAAACAAGATAATTTTTTATTGTTGACACTATTACAAATGTCCCCCAATTTCCCCATTTTGTCCCCTCTGCCCAGCCCCTGTCCCCCCCCCCATTCTATCCCCACCTTCACCACATTATTGTCTGTGTCCATGGGCTATGCATATACACATATATATTATTTTGGTTTTTCAAAATTGATTTTTAGAGAGAGAGGAAGGGAGAGGGAGAGAGAGAAACCTCAATGTGAAAGGGAAACATTGATCAAAGCCTCCTGCAAGCCCTGCACCAGGTATGGAACCTGCAACCTGGAATATGTGCGCTGAATAAATTTCATTGCAAAGGGTATGTACTTGTAGATGGTAAATAAACACATAAAAAGATGTTATCAATATTATTAGCCATCAGGGTAATACAAATTAAAGCCATAAGAAAAATACCACTATTTACCTATAAGAATGGTTAAAATTAAAAAATAATAATAATACCAACTTCTGGCAAGGACTTATATTTTTGTGAGTCATTAATATATTGCAAATAGGAATTTCCAATGACAAAGAGTTGGGCAGTTTCTTAAAAGAACAAAACAAAACAAGAAACAAACAAAAACCCTAAACTACCATTCAATTGAGCAATTGCTATCCTGGGCATGTATCCAAGATACACGAGACCTGTGTTCACACAAAAATCTGTCCACAAATATTCATAGCAACTTTCATAGACAAAAAAAAATCTAAAAACAGCCCCGATGTCCTTTAACACATGAATGGTTAAACTCTGGCATATGTGTACCATAGACTTGTACTCAGCTGTCAAAAGGAATGAATTACTGGTACTAGCAGCAACTTGCATTGAACGTACAGAGAAATACGCTGAGTAAAGAGAAAGCCAATTCCAAAGGGCATGCACTGTATGATTCTATTTACATGACATTCTTGAAATGCAGGCACTGCAGTGATGGAGTATAGATCAGTGCTTGCCAGGAGTCAGGATGGGATCAGGAGGGAGGACGGAGGATCCACTTCAGGAGCTGCAGCAAGGGAACTTTACCTTGACGGAAATGTTCTCTCTCTTGACCCTGGTTGTTATATTGTACTCTGGCTTTGCACGATGTTCCATTGGAGGAACTAAATAAAGGTTAATGAAATATCTCAGTATTTTTTTTATAACAGCATGCGAATCTACACATATTTAAAAAATAAATATTCATTTAATTTTAAAAACTGTACTCTGACCAGGTGCAAATCTTTCAGACTCTTCTATGGAGAATGCCTGGAACCACTCCTGCACCCAGTGCCAAGGGAACCTTTGTAAGGATGCCCGCCTTTTGTGTTTGAGGGTGAGTCAGGCTACATAGGACTATGACAGCTTAATAGTGCTAAGTATCTCTAGCAGCAGAGTTCTTAGAGGAAGGAGTTCTTTGTTTTGCTAGTTTAGGAACCTACTTACCTGAGCTTCAGATACTCTGAGTTGATCCCATTCTGCTGAATGAAACCTTCATAACCCTTAAGACAGTGGAACCATATTCTCTCTATAGTCTCCCTGACTCTAACATGAGATGTTTTCTGAGTCATTTAGAGTACTTTGGCCCACCAGTTAATGGAACCCTGGATGCTATATACCATGATTCGGTAAATATTTCTTCTGCTCCGTCTTTCTTAGTCTTCATGTAACAACATTCACCCTTAGCTGTCAAATCCAGGCCCAACTCCCAGAGGGAGACAGAGGAGGATGCACCTTTCCCTTTGTCTTTATCTTAAGAGACAAACTCCTGTTTCCAGAAGATGGTCCCCACCCTCCTGCCTCCAGCAAATTTTCCCTCTTCACCTAATTGGCCGAAATCAGGTCATATGCCCATTGCTCACTAGGGCCAGCTCCCGTGAGGAGATGGGTGGTTGAGTGAGGGAAGATGGAGGTCTGAAATATTACCTGGGAGGGAGGACAAACGAGGTGTTTGATGCTGAGAAGGCATCACTCCCTGCTATGTACTAGGCACATGGTAAGTACTTTGCATTTGCTTCTATGACAACTTCATGAACTTAGTAGGTGGAATGCCCAGGTTACAGAGGAAAGTGAGTTTCACAGTGGTTAACTCATACAGGATCACTGAACTAGTAAGTGACTAGGCGAGGATCTGAAGAGAGTTTAAAAACAGAACTGTCTTCATTCTTAATAAAATTCTCACTTTTTTTTGTTTGTTTTTGTTTTGTTAATCCTCACCTGAGGATATTCCCCCTTCCCCCCCACTGATTTTTAGAGAGAGTGGAAGGGGGAAAAGCTGGGGGAGAGAGAGAAAAAAACTTAATGTGATAGAGACACATTGATTGGTTGCCTCTCCCCCATGTCCTGGCTGGGCCAGGGATCGAACCTGCAACCCAGGTACGTGCCCCTGACGGGAATCAAACCGGCTACCCTTCAGTGCTCTGGCTGATGCTCTAACCACTGAGGAGAACACTGGCCAAGGCAAAAGCCTCACTTTTGACCGTGTTTTTTTTGTGGATTTACATGGTCTCAATAACATTTATTATATTAATCTGTTCATCAATTATTTTTGACAAAAGTAAAGCTATCAGCTATGGTGACTATTTGATCTGGATGTTGGTGAATGGAATTCAAATGCCTGGCAGAGATTTGGAGCTGGTCAGGCTCTTTCAAATCTGGGGTTCATCCTTTTGAGTAGTGCAGGCAGGATTAGCACAAATGTAGAGGGAGTCTGGACATGAACATTATTACATTCAGGCCAAGGTTACCCATTTTTATGCTGACTTTTCATTTCTTTTAATGGGTACTAGAGAGGTATGCTTTCCAGTTCCATCTATTGATCATTTGTTGTCTTTAAGGTTTGTGGATGGGGGTCTGGGGCACTGACCATCCACGGAATCCTACGCAAAGTTCTGTCATGGGCAAATAGATAATTATTTAAAACTGTTGGCACAGGTTTCTCAAAGAAATATGCCAAGCTTTTGGACGCTTTCTGTGGGAGAGAAAGAAAACTTGAAAGCATGGAAAATTTCCGGTTCCTTATATTGGCATTTTTTACTGCATCTTATTCCTACCATCATCCCAAACACTCCTTGCTTTAGAGCTCCCCAAGGCCTGGTTTATTGTTTTGTTTGTTTGTGGTGTGTAGTAGGCAATCAGCAAGTGTGTGCTGACTAGCTTTTAGTGAGTCTGGCATCTCTCTTACAGCACCTCGCTATTATAATGATATTTTAGATTAACAATCACTTAAAAGAAACAAAACCCAAAGTTAACCCTGTTTTTTTTTTCTTTTTTCTCTCATTATGATCTTCAAAGCAATTTTGGTCTGGCTTAAGCATCTGTTATTAGAAACGGTTTGTATCAAGTTGTAGTTTATCTGTAATTCTTCCTTAGGTTATCAGGCAGTGCTTTCCATCCTTATGGGTAACCCTTCCAACCTAGACTAAATAGAGCTGATTGTATATATAAAACATACGTCAAAGTTTAATAAGAGAAGCAGGAGAGATACTTTTAAACTCTCATCAATGCTCAAATATGTTTAAGTTTCTTAAAAATAAATATAATGCGTGTTGAGGATCCACCTTAGCTAAGTTACAGAAGCGCGCGCGTGTGTACACTTGTGTGCTTACACTTGTGGTGGTGGGAGGGCAAAAGCCCTGGAGACACTGTAATTGGATTTCGTCACCATTCTGTATACCTGCTTGTTAAAACATTATAGCACCAGCCATAGGGTGAACACTTACCTAAAGTTCACAGCAGTTCCTTTCTGAAAGGTTTCATACCAGAAAACATTTTTAAAGACTGAGCCAGCTTGCTCAGCATTTTACATATTTATTTAATTTTATTTATTTATTGTTTATTTAATAGCTCCAGGGACCTTAGGCATTGAGACTAATTCATAAAAAGGCTCACTGTGTTTTCCTGAAGTTTATTTCACAGTGAGGGAATATTTTCAATAAATTATGAACTCTGAGAAGTGTGTATGCTGTATATGGACATTGAATAACATATTCACTCTCCTTGGATGATTCTTGTATCAAAATGTGTTTTCCAAATTTAAAAGTACAGGTCAGGCACTATTATTAATTCTATCATGTTTTTTATTCTCCTTCTAATCTTTAAGTAACAAATGGTTGCCTTTATCCTTTCTCTATTAGTTCTTATCAACATCCTAATTATTTAAATGAGGGTTAGCATTGTTATCAGGAAGGGACTTGTTAGAGAATAATTCTTAAGGCAGATCAAAGAAAAGACAAAATAAACACTTCAGAATGGTGGCCTAAACTAATTTTATACCATAAAACAAATTTCTATTCAAATAACAGGAAAATGATGTATATTTTTTCAGACACTAAATGTTTTTAAGATATGAAAAATAATTTTCATTAATCTAAAACTCGATAGTAGTTCCCTTTTACAAATAGAGACTATGACAGTGTAATATTATGTAACTGGAATAAGATCACACATGAAACTAAGGTTTTAGTCACAAGGGGCTTCTATAAACATGCAGACCCTTACTGAACTCCATAGGTCCTGGCGCTTAGGATCATGGCTCCCTTATGCTTGCTACCTGCTGTGCAAAATATTAATTGTTTTCTTTTGTCCCGAGAAGGATCATTTTTACCATAGCAGTATTTCATGAAATGGCCCATATTGAACCCATAACGCAGAGTCAGACACCAGAATAACTTGTGCTGTGGATCCTGTCAAGTCCGGGCGACGGCCTCTAACACGGCACCCTGGTGCGGATGAGCCACGCACGTTCTGCAGACCAAAGCGCCGTCCTGGGACCCAGCCTGGTCGGTGGCTTTCACTCTTCTGTCTATTTTGCCTTGTTTTTCTGTTGTGACACAAACAAACGTGTGGTTTATGTCTGAATCATCGTGAAGACCAACCTGTGATACCCAGCCGGCTGCAACTCTACACCTTTCTTTTCCACTCAAGGAACCACTGGCACACACAAGCGTAATTTCACCACGGGGAGCTGGACACTTGCCAGTTTACAAACCTTGTTAACTTATTACTAGTTAACAACTAATGTTTGCCACCCTCTTAGACCATGTGACAGTCGCCCTGAGGAAGGCATAGCTCGTGGGTGGTAGGCAGATTTCATAGGACTGCTCAGACTCACGGGCCTCCTGGATGAGCCTTCCAAACCTCAGTTTCCACATCTGTAAAGTTGGGAAACTAATCATCTTTACCTCATCAGACTTTTGTGATTATTCAATAAAATAACCAGTTAACAGAATTGAAGATAGTGCCTGAAACTAGAAAATAATTGATACACGTTAGCTCCATTATTACCTAGTTGTTATTTGTTTACCTTCCCAAAGAAATGCCTTCAGTAAGTGACATTTTATTCCAGGAACATCATGCAACTTCAAGTTCTAAATTTTTTCAAACTTCTTAGCAGCAAACAAAACTTTTTTATTGCCAAACAAAATTATCACAAAAAAAGTATGAAATTTTTAAGACCATTGCTAATATAAATAACTTTGTATGTCATTATTCAATGGTATTTTGAAGTATGCTGTCATTTTCACAGTGGGCGTTTTTCAATATCTTTCTGTATACTGAAAAGCCCATTTTCTCTAGAGATTTTTATAGGACACACAATTATTATGCTTTTGTCCGCTATAGCTTTCTTTCTTTCTTTTGTTTGTTTACTTTTTATTGTTGAAAGTATTACATAGGTCCTCGTTTTTCCTCCATTAACCTCTTCCAACTCACCCTCCTCTCACTATCCCATTGTCTATGTCCACGGGTTATGCATATCTATACTAATAGAAGGGTAATATGCTAATTAGACTGGGAGACCTTCCAGGAGACCTTCTGGACATCCTTCTTGACAAAGCCATGGTGGTGGGGTCGAGGCAGAGGCAGTTAGGCGTGATCAGGCCAGCAGGAAGGGTATTGGGGGAGAACAGGCTGGCAGGAGGGGCAGTTTGGGGTGAGCAGGATGGGCATGGGTGGTAGTTGGAGGCAAGCAGACCAGCAGGGGATGGCAGTTGGAGGAGATCAGGCTGGCGGGGGGTGG
>PVJC01026574.1:0-23923 GCA_004026665.1 Murina feae
TCTAAGAGAAAATAAGTCAGTGCCTCTGACTAAAGAGTCAGGTATTGCATATTTGAAAAATTCTTGTGGCACACTGGTTGAAAATCACTGCCCTACATCAATATAGCCTTGTGGTCCTTGGGTATGACTTTTCTCTAATTTTATTCTCTGCATAATTTTCAACATTATCTCATATTCTTCTCAGTACTGGGTTTCTTGGCTCTTTTCCCTATCTTCCTCCATTTTATTCCAGAGCAGACCTTGGCTCATATCAGGTACTAAAAAATTATGGAAAGAATAAATCAATAAATAGATGAATGTGAGTAGTCACAAAGAGGGTTTTGTTCAAACAGCTTCTGCTTTGGCACCTATAACGTCCTTGAAGGTAAAGTCTGACTACCTCTTTGGAAGGAAGAAGAAGAAATTATGACACAAATTAATACCTGACTGTATATTTTGCCTACTGTATCAGTACTGTATTTAAGTAGATGAAGGAAGATGAAACTATATGGCTTTCACAGTCTTAAAGCCAAGAAGACATAAGCAAATCCCTGAACATCTCTAGTCTCATTTTCTCATCTTTATTTATTTTTTTAAATGTATTTTATTGATTTTTCACATAGAGGAAGAGAGAGGGATAGAGAGTTAGAAACATCGATGAGAGAGAAACATCAACCAGCTGCCTCCTGCACACTCCCCACTGGGGATGTGCTGACAACCAAGGTACATGCCCTTGGCCGGTATCGAACCTGGGACCCTTGAGTCCGCAGGCCGATGCTCCATCCACTGAGCCAAACCGGTTAGGGCTAATTTTCTCATCTTTAAAACCTGAGTGATAAATCTTGCCTCACAAAGGAATTTTGAGAATACATGGAATTGTACATGTGAATGTGCTTTATAAACTGTTTAAATAAACGTTAACCTTTTGCAGCACATTACATTTATGTCTCTGCAGGAGGGGATCTTCATAAGGAAATGACGTAGATACAGATGACTTATTTTAAAGCACAGCCTCACGTTCAGTTTGCTTTGAGTTTCCTGGGATGTGGGCCTTTCTATGTGGGCAAGTGGGCTGATGTGGTCACATTAGTCACCGAGATCTGCACCAGTCAAACCATGTAAGGTTCCATTGTCCATTTCAAGGTCCATAAATACAAGGTATTAAGGTAAAGTAATCTGAACTAGAGAGCAGCAGAAATATGTGTGGAAGCCTGAGTCCAGAAATGTTGACAAGTAAAGAAGGCCATAGAACAGTCACATATTAGAGTTTGTGGAGAAGATTCGAGAAATAGGGCGTTATAACTAGTTTTTTAAGCTATTTTTTTTTTAATTTTAATACCATCATAAGTAGCTTTAAAAATATTTATTATACAAGATAAACAAGTTCTAGAGGTGTTGTGTACAATATAATGCTTATAGTTAACAATTCAGTATTACACATAAACATTTCTTGAGGGTAGATCTCATTAATTACTCTTACTATCTGAAAACAAAAACAGAGAAAGTCCAACAAACAAACAAACAAACGAGAATGCTAGTGATGACTTTGTATGTGCCAGGCCCTCTAGTCATGAAAATACAAAAATGAGGGGGATGCAGTCCCTGGCTAACCGCATCTCCTGAGTCCATCCAATATCTTCAATCCTATTTCATTTCAGCATATGGTACAATTCCTTCCAATTTCCCCCTGACTTCTTCCTAGTCACCAAATATTCAGGCACTCCAAAAAATGATTCCTACAGCAACAGGAGTGGTGTATTTAAAATGCTGATCTAATCCTTTCACTCCTCTGTTTGATCCTTTTAATTGCTATTAATCACAAATAAAATAAGGAGCCTAAACATGACCCAAATATTGCTAGCTCTTTAGTGCCTCATCTTCATTGCTGCCACACCAACTTCTCATTGCAGTTTTTAATCACTCAGACCCTGATCCAGTTCCTCATATGCCATTAACAACATTCCTTCCTCAGGACCTTTGCACAGTGCTCTCACCACTGCTTTACCCCTTTGTCTGGCCTACTGTTAATTTAACTTAGTGTCAACTTAAATGTCACTGCCCATAGGTAATGGGGAGATGCTGGAGAGTCTTCTCCATATACATTCTCATACTGGCTTGAGCTACTCCTATATAGAGTACTTATTTTGACTCAATTTAATAATTACTGTATTTTCTGGCATGTAAGACGACTGGGGGTATGAGATGACCCCCAACTTTTGAGAAGATTTTCCTGGGTTAAAAAGTCCAGACAGAGACTGTATGCAGCACAAAAAGGAGCCGACTAGAGACACTTGTGGTCTCCGTCCAGCTCCATTAAATGAATGTAGTGTGGACATTTTTGAGCTCCCCCCACTGTATGCAGCAACTGCAGCTTTTCCAGTGCAGCTTGGAAGTTTCAGCACCCATCCTATAAGATGACACCTGGCGTATAAGACGACCCCTGACTTTTGAGAAGATTTTCCTGGGTTAAAAAGTCATCTTATATGCCAGAAAATACAGTATTTGTAAAACTATTCAATTAAAATCCATAACATTCCCTAACTGGTTTGGCTCAGTGAATGGGGCATCAGCCTGTGGACTCAAGGGTCCCAGGTTCAATTCCGGTCAAGGGCATGTGCCTTGGTTGTGGGCACATCCCCAGTGGGAAGTGTGCAGGAGGCAGCTGATCGATGTTTCTCTCTCATTGATGTTTCTAACTCTCTGGCCCTTTCTCTTCATCTCTGTGAAAAATCAATAAATTACTTAATAAATAAATAAAATTCATAACATGACTCTAAGCTTCATAGAGCATCAACCATATCTGTCTTTTTTATTTATTGCTGTGTGTTCCTACATCCCTATCTCTTAGAATATATTTTGCACTCAGTAAATATTTGTTAAATGAACAAATTAGCAAATGAATAAATGAATGAAAGTCACAGACTATAACTTCTGGAAGCTCACACTGCATTAGAGAAATCTCATAAAATACTTATATGAAGAAATACTAATATATATAGGTGTGTGTGTGTGTATATATATATGTGTGTGTGTATATGTGTGTATATGTATATATGTGTGTGTATATATGTATGTGTGTGTATATATATATATGTGTGTGTGTATATATATATGTGTGTGTGTGTGTATATATATAAAATTTCAGTTATTTCCTAAAAAGACCCAGTGAGGCAGATAAGGCAGGGATTATTATCTGCATTTCACAGAGTAGGAGCCTGGCCGCTGTAGCTCAGTGGTTGCACATCAATCTGTGAACCAGGAGGTGACAGTTTGATTTCTGGCCAGGGCATATGCCTAGGTTGTGGTCTTGACCCCTGGTGTGGGGCATGCAGGAGGCAGCCAATCAATGATTCTCTCCCATCATTGATGTTTCTATCCCTCTCTCTCCTTCTAATTTGCTCTCCGAAAACTATATATATATATATATATATATATATATATATATATATATATTTAAAAACAGAACAAAACAAAATGGAGAAGGGAACCTCTATAGGTCAAAGTAGTAAATCCAGGGTCGTGTGAAAACAAGAGCCTGCTAGAACCTAGATCTGATTTCAAAACCTATGCATTTTCCTTTGCTCTGTATTCTCTCTTTTTAGGTAAAAAGGAAAAGACAAACACACTAACAAGTGAAGTAAGACCCTGGGCAACTCTTTAGTCTAGATACACATAAGGCAGCGAGTATGCTATAAATTTCCCATCTCCTACACCAAATCATCGGAGAGCTGCTCTTCCAGAAATAGCACCTGCTGAGATGCGAGTGATCTGTTACTGGAGAGCCATCTGAGAGGTTGTGTGCATGGCTGTGAATGAAATCTGTGTCCGTGATGCTGACAGCAGGCCTCACTCTTCATGGTGTGTGGTGACTCAGCACAACTGGCCAATTATCAAACTCACTTGCAGATGTTTTTAAAGAGAATTAGTCATGTCCAACCCACACTTAAGATAGAGGCGCAAAATCTCCTGGGCTGGACCAATAAAACTACATATCCCTCCCACCCCCCCGATATTCTCCAGAAGATTTTGATTATCAGGCTTAGGAATTACTTTATTCACTCATTTGATCATTACAATTCTGTGACTTAAGTTTAGATACTAGCTGAGAAAGGGCAAGTGATTGTCTAGTTATACAGTGCAACCCTAGCTAATTTGGCTCAGTGGAGAGAGCATCAGCCTGCGGACTGAAGGGTCACGGGTTTAATTCCATCAAGGGCATGTAACTAGGTTGCAAGCTTGTCAGGGCTCATGTGGGCTCATGTGGGAGGCAACTAATCAGTGTGTCTCTCTCACAGTGATTTCTCTCTCTCTCTCTCTCTCTCTCTCTCTCTCTCTCTCTCTCTCTCTCTCTCTCTCTCGTCTCTTGCCCTCTCATGGAAAAATATTCTCAGGTGAAGATTAACCAAAAAATGTATGAACAGTGCATCAAGGACCCCAAACTCAGGTGTTCAGATTCCTAATAGTTGACACATTTATTTCATTATGGCATACTCATGTGTGTGTGTGTGTGTGTGTGTGTGTGTGTACATGTGTACGTACTAAAGGCCCGGTGCACCAATTCGTGCACAGTGGAGTCCCTCGGCCTGGCTGGTGATCAAGACGTATCAGGGCTGTCTTGCCCAGTCCCAGTCGGGGTCGATCTGCTGGCTGGCTGGAAGGAGGGACCTCGGGAGGTTGGCTGGCGCAGGAGGTTGTCTCTGAACAAAGCATGGAACAGACTGATTCTTATTTTTAAAAGAAATACCATATCCTGTAAAAAAGAGACATGAAGAAATTTTAATGTGGGTAGCTGAAAAGGGATGTTTCTTGGGTTAAAATGCTGTCGGGGTTTCTGATGTGTTAGGTGCCTAGATTAGGAACCCTCCAAAACAGTGGTCTTCAAATGCCAACATGGGAGGAGTCCATTGGGGCCCCACATTTGGAAATTCTGATTCAGTGGGGCCTTAGAAATGTGTAGTGGGGCCGTAGAAATTTTAGAGCAAAGTTGCGTCTGTGAAGAGCCCCAGGGGCTATTCTTGTGTGCATAGGTTTTGGTGAACATTGCTTAAAATTGCCTTCCAGTCTTAGTTGCCTCTAGAGTGGTGATTCTCAGCCTTCATTGCTCATTATAGTCATGTGAGGAATAAAAAAAAATACTGATGTGGAGGCTACTTGCTAAGAGATTCTGATGTAATTTGCCTGGAATGAGACCTACTTAACAGTGTTTTTGTAAAGCTTTTTAGGTGATTCCAAGATGAAACAAGGGCTTTAGAAGATAAATTAATATTTGGAACCACAGGTACTAGCTTTGCTTCCGGATTAAGACAGCAGGTGAATTGTAAAAGAATTCTGATTGCCTTTCTGCTTCCGAGGCATCCATGAAATTATAAGGTATTTTGTAGAGGTAATATAGCACTCTATGGTTACACTATGCTAACAGTTGTGTGCTTGAAAATTAACATATAATCTCCACTACTTGAGATACTTATTCTTTAATGAGCATAATTATGGAGCCACTTTCAAGCCAGCACATGGGATTAAATAACTAAGACTCAAGAAAAGGAAACAGTTTCCAAATCAGCAAGTTATATCCATGTGATTCCTTTCATAAGAGCTATTAATTAGGCTGTTTATATTTTAGTTCAAAAAAAAAAAACAGGCAGAAGTGTAGTTGTGCAACTCTTGAGAAGTAAGATATTTTCCGAACAATAGCAACAGCAATAACAACCACAAAATAACTTTAATTTCAGATTATATTTAATTTCAGATTCTATCAATTCAATTCTGAATATTAATACAGAAAACTGAGATGCAGTTATTGTTTATTTAGCTTTAGTTAGAAAGAAATACTCTACCCCAGAGTCACAAAATAATTTCTTCAGAGATGTAATTCCTTCTAGAATTGGTGCCTTGCACAAATGACTACAATTATAAGCATTTTTGAATCCCAGCTATGAAAAAGAAACTATGCAAAATGCAAAGCAGAGGAAGACATGGCTGTTACTTTCAAGGATTGTAGGAGTCTTAGAGCAAACGCACTGCGCACATGGAGGAATTAGCAAGAGCACCAAGTCCGAGAAGTCAAGAGCCCTGAAGGTTTTTAATCTTGGAATCATCATTAGCCTCATGATCTTTGCCAAAATTTCTTATCAAACTACAGGGAACACAGTAATACTTCTCCCTGATATATATATATATATTTTTTTTTTTTTTGAATGAAGGGAGGTGTGCATGTGTGGATATCTTATAAGCTATAATATATTTCATCTCAAGGTGACCCTAAAATACTAGCTGAAGGTCAAATAAGCAGGGTAAACAATATATCCTTTATTCCCATCTTACAGATTTACATTGTATGTTCCAATACTTGAGAAGTGCAGTGGTTGAAAAACTTGTTCAACTTTGTTTAACCCATTTCTAAAATCAATTCATGCTTACTTTTCATGTCTGTCCATACAGGGAAGTAGGTTTCTGCAGTTTGCACTTAGAAATTTATAGGACCATGATGATCATATGAGAGAATGTTAAAAGGTTTACAGAAAATGAGGGAAGGAGAGTGTTGTAATTAGATTGGCTAGAGAAAGCTTACAGAGGATGTAGGCCTTGAAAGATATTACTTAATTATTAAATAGTAAAATTATTTATTGAGTAGCTACACATATTTTACTGAGTATATACAAATGGAGGAAGGTATTAGACATTAGGGGGCTATAATACTAATTATTTAGGATATAAAAGGTGAATTAAGGCTTTACCGTAACACAGACTGACACTTAAAAATTAAAATACAATGGGAAATAACTTGATAGGATTTTAGGAACAAAGTTGCATGTGTAAATAGGAAATATCTATTTAGCCATTAAATTGTTCTGATAATATTCACTTTACACCAAGCTTACCACTTATTTCATTAAATGTATTAGTTTAATCAACTACCTTTCAGGAACTTTATACCTAACTCCAATGTGCCATTACCAGCTAGGCTACTGAAGCAAGAAAGGTTATTATTGGCAATACAGCCACAATACAATTACTGGAACAATAAAACATGATGGTATTTTTTTATGTATTAACCCTGTAAACCAAAAGTAGAAGTAAATGTTAGGGGCCATTTGACCCCAGGGATGTGTTCTAAGCATGGACATTATTGAAACCTCCCTATTCTGTAAACAGATGCCTGAAAGGACTTCCATCTGAAAGGAGGCCAAGTCTATGCCAGATTTCAAGGCTTTTAAGGACAGAGCAACGGTCTTGCTTGGGTACAATATTGCAGGCTATCAATGAAAATGCTTTGTGATCTGGCACAGTGAGAACCCCAGGGCCTTCAAGTGTATCAACAGGCACACACTGCGTATAAAAGTAATAAGAAGTCATGGATGACCCAGGTCCTCTCTCAAAATGCTCTCTTAAAGTGCTATGCCAGTGAAATTGATAAGTTCTATTTGGGAAATAACATATTTTCCAACATTTTGCTTATTGTTGATAATGCTCCCGAACATCCTCCTTTTATTGGTGATCTTCATACCAGTATCAAAGTAGTCTTTTTTTTCCCCCTCCAAATGCTATTTTTTTATTTATTCAATGGATTAAGGGGTTACAGCAGCCTTTGAGGCCTACTACCTGAAAAGAAACTTTTTTCCAGGCTATTGCGGTAACTGAGAAAAACACTGAGAAGTCACTGATGCAATTCTGGAAGGATTATAACATCTATGACTGTTTCAAGAACGTGGCTTGGAGTGATGTCTAAATGGAATTTGGAAGAAGACACTTAGAGATTTGTCCATAATTCAATGGCTCTGCCAAAGGATGAAGTGGTTGCAAAAAACCCACAACGCTGTGGTTGCGATGGCAGCCAACTTCAACCTGGGTGTGGTTGAGGATGTCATTGAGGAGCTCCCACAGGTTTCTGAGGAACTGACTAATGAGGAGTTGATGGCACTGAAACAGGATTGCTTAGCTGATGAAAAGGCACAGGAAAAGGAAGCTGCAGGAGGAGAAAAAGAACTGCAAAGGAAATTCACAGGGAAGAGGTCAGCAGTGGCTTTTGCAGACTTCAACAAGCTCCTTAAAAAGTTTGAATATACGGACCTCTGACACAAAAATGTTTCATTAATAGAGAGGAGGAATGCTCATGCTGCATTATTGTCTTTTAAGGAAATATATAAGGAATAAAAGAAACAAACCAAGTAAACCACCATAGACATATTTCTGAAAAGAGTGACACCTCCTCAAGAAGAGCCTCAGGCAGGTCCAATAGAAGGTATTCCCAAAGAAGACATTGCTCTCCTAGGCCTTCCTGATGACAGGTTCTGGAAGCCTCTTCCAATGAGACAGCATGTGGGGATGAGGACAGTGAGGTAGATGTCCTGACCCTGACCCTGTGTAGGTTAACATATGTGTTCATGTCTTAGTTTTGAACAGAAAGGTTTAAAAATAAAAAAAAATACATCTTATGGAATAAGGATATAAAGAAAAATTATTTTGTAAAGCTGTGCAATGTGTTGTGTTATTGTTATAAAAAGTCAGTGTTAAAAATTAAAATGTTTATAAAGCAAAAATGTTTTAATACATTAAGTTTAATTTAATATTGAAAAATACCTTAAAATAAATTTAGTGTAGCCTAAGTGTACAGTATTTATGAAGTTACAGTTGTGTATAGTCTTTTACCTTCACCTACCACTCACTGACGCCCAGAATAATTTTTAGTTTAGCAGGCTTCATTCATGCTACGTGCCCTATATGAGTCTATCATTGTTTCTATTTTATACCATACTTTTACTGTACCTTTTCTATGTTTAGATATGTTCAGATGCACAAATACTTAGCAATGTGTTACAGTTGCCTATGGTATTCAGTAATGTGCTCCATAGGTTTGTAGCCTAGGTGTGTAATAGGCTATACTCTATGATATTCACACAATGATGAAATTGTCTAATGACACGTTTCTTAGAATGTATCCCTGTCATTAAGTGACTCATGACTGTACAGCAGTGATTTTCAACCGAAGTACCATGGCACCCTGGTGTGCTGCAAGAATTTTTAAAACATGCAATACCTGACTATTCAGTCAAGAGCACTGACCTCTTTTTCCTTAGATTGTCAAATAAAAAATGACAACAGCCAACACAACAATAGCCATCTGGTGTGAATGAGGTAAAATTAGAATTATTTCCTTTTGTCAGATTGGCACAAAGATATGTTTTTTGGTGTGCAGCAGAAATTTAGTAATTAGTTTGTGTGAGACATGAAGTGAAAAAGGTTGAAAATCGCTGCTATATAGCAATGATCATTCTTTATGTTATGCTTTAGAGTATGCTTTCTGAAGAAGACCCTGTGCCAGACCTTAGATCATTGTCTGGCACGAAATAGACAATAAATGTCTGAGGCGTAAGTACAGGAATAAATGATTCCTTTCTCTCAGATCTAATTATCCCTCAAGGTCTATTGATTTTATTTTTGGAATACAGGCATACCTTGGAGATATTGCAGGTTAAGTTCCAGACAACTGCAATAAAGGAAATATCTAAATAAAGCAAGTCACACAATTCTTTTTTTGGTTTTCCAGTGCATATAAACGTTATTTTTACATTGTACTGTAGTTTATTGTGTGCAGTAGCTTTATGCCTGAAAAAACAATATGCATGTCCTAATTAAAAATACTGTATTGCTAAAAATGCTAATCATTATCTCTGGCTTCATTGGGTCATAATCTCTTTGCTGATGGAGGGTTGTGCCTCAATATTAATGGGTTTTGACTGATCAAGGTGGTTTTTTTGCCGGAGCAGTCTTGACAATTTCTTAAGATAAGACAGCAATAAAGTTTGCTGTATTGATTGACTCTTCCTTTCCTGAACAATTTCTGTGTAGCATGTGATGCTGTTTGATAGCATTTTACCTACAGTAAAACTGCTTTCAAAACTGGAGTCAATCTTCTCAGACACTGTCACTGTTTTATCAACTAAGTTCATGTAATATTGAATTTAGTTGACAGATTCTGCTAGCTTCGACTTTTCTTCGGCAGCTTCCTCACCTCTCTCAGCCTTCATAGAACTGAAGAGAGTTAGGGCCTTGCCTTGGATTAGATATTGGCTTAAGGGAATGTCGTGGCTGGTTTGTTCTTCTATATAGACTATTAAAACTTTTTCCATATCAGGACTAAGGCTCTTTCACTTTCTTATAATTCATGTGTTTACTAGAGTAGCACTTCTTAAAAATTAAAAAAAAATATTAATAGGGGTGAATTGGTTAATTAAATGATATAGGTTTCAAGTATATAATTCTATGATACATCATCTGTATATTGATTGCACTTTTAATTTCCTTCGAGCACTTTACCTTTGCATCCACAATTTGGCTAACTAGTACAAGAGGCTTAGCTTTTGGTTTAATCTCAGCTTCTAACTTGCTTTTCTCACATAGCTTAATCATTTCTAACTTTTGATTTAAAGTGAAAAATATGAGACTCTTCCATTCATTTGAACACTCAGAGGCATTGCACGATTATTAATTGGCCTAATTATAATATTGGTGTGTCTCAGGGAATAATGACGCATAAAGAGAAGCAGAGAAATAAGAGATGGGGGAGTAGCCAGTCAGTGGAGCAGTTAGAACATAAAAAACATTTATCGATTAAACATGTTTTATGTGAGTATGGTTCATGGTGCCTCAAATCAATTACCACAGTAACATCGAAGATCACTGGTCAAGGATCACCAAACATATATATTTATAATAAAAAGTTTGAAATATTGCGAGTATTACTAAAATGTGACAGAAAGTCCAAGTGAGGAAATGCTGTTGGAAAAATGGCGCCAATAAACATGCTCAATGCAGGGTTGCCACAAATCTTTAATATATGAAAAACACAATATCTGTGAAGCACAATAAAACAAAGTACAATAAAATTCGGTGCACCTGTGCCTCTCTTGCCTGTGACAACTCCTTCATTCTCAGGCACAAAACTAGCTTACTTCTTCATAAGTAATTGAGCATTTGCATGAGATTTCTTATCTCATTTTTGTCTCTCTTACTTATCCCTCCCTATTATATCTTTCACTAGAGGCTCAGTGCACAACATTCATGCACAGGGGTGTGGGGGAGGTCCCTCAGCCCAGTCTGTGCCCTCTCGCTGTCCAGGACCCCTTGGGGGATGTCTTCCTGCCGGCTTAGGCCTGTTCCCCACGAGGGGTCCTTAGAGCTGCCATGAAGGCAGGAGAGGCTCCTGCCACCATCACTGTGCTTGCCAGCCATGAGCTCAGCTTCTGGCTCCCTGTGGAAGCACACTGACCACCAGTGGCTAGCTCCTGCATTTAGAGTCTGCCCCCTGGTGGTCAGTATGCATCATAGTGACCGATCATTCCACCATTTGGTCAATTTGCATATTAGCCTCATATTATATATGATATTGCTATCAAAGCACTCTTCTTGAGACACATCTCTGGATTTGCCATTTGCTTTTGTAAGTACACACCCTGAACCTAATCTATACAGGATAAGAAACAGACTGCTCTGATGTTTTTAGCATGTTATCTAAGGTCCTCTGCCTGGTGTTAGAAGAGGCAGCCTTTTGTTTGTTTGTTTATTTTAATATTTGCTCATGCACGTGATCTTCCACCTAAATCAAAAATTATTATTAATTTATATCTTCTTTGCTGTGTTTTAGCTCTTTTATTTATCTGGGATATAATCTTCACTTTTATCTCTACCTAAGGCAATTTAGCATAGACTATGTCACCTTTTGTATGATTAAGCACTCTTCAAAGACTCTCAAGAAAATTAATATCTCCACACTGTTATCTCATAGGACCTGTCCATAATTATTTTACTTTATTTTGCCTTGTATCATCATTTGTATTTATAAATTGTCTCCCTATTAAGGCATAAAGAGTTTAAGGTAGGGACCATGGCTTGTTCTTCTGTGACACTCCTAGAGCTCTAATCATGGTTTCTAAGAGAGTAGATACTTGGGTGTTTGCAGACTGAATCTGGAATATATGCAAGAATCCATTATATTTTCTTAATATAGTGAACTGTATGAAGATGACAATGTCTGTAACATAGGTTATTATTTAAAACTAGAGGCCCACTGCAGGAAGATTCCTGCAAGAATAGGGCTTCCTCAGCCTATTCCTGCAAGAATAGACTTCCTGAGCCAGAGTGAAGCAGAGAAGGAAGCGAAGTCTGCCTCTCTCCCTTCTCTGCTGCCTCAGCTCCCTCCCTTCTCTGTCACTTGGCTCCCTTCTGTAGCAGTTGGCTTCCTTCTAGGCTGTCTTCAGTCTTTTCTTTATGCCTGTGTATACAAATTAACCACCATTTTGGCTGGGTTAATTTGCATATAGTTGCTCTGATTGGCTGGTGGCATGGTTTGGCTGGTGGTGTGGCTTAGGTGTCTCAAAGTGACGGTCGATTTGCATATCACTCTTTTATTAGATTAGATACCAAATTTTGAATTGTTTGCACTGTGAAAGGAGGTATAAATTTGCAAATTAGATAGAATAAATAAAATCATAATTACATGGAATAGTAAAAAAGCAGGATCCCTTTATAGGGAGGTGAATCCTGTGTTTGAAGAATATATTAAATATACTTAGAAAGCAGAGATATATATAAGGATCATAGGTTCTGCAGAAATCTGGATTTAAGGAAATCTCTTAATTTTTAGTTATGTAAGCTTAAGCTACTTAACCTTAGATTCCCTTTTTAATCTATAAAATGGAGATGATAGCATTCACTCTACTAACTTTACTGGATGTTTTGATATTTAAACGAAGTAGTGAATCAGATGGTATTTTTCAAACTCTAAATTTGAATACACATGAAGTTATTATTTTTAAAATGGCTCTTTTGTAAATAAGAAGTACAATAGTATCCTTCAATATCCCATTCTTGTTTTTATCATGTTTTAAGTTAAGATAGAGAGAATTTTCTATTTTCTTTTCTTTTTTTATTGATTAAGTTATTACATATGTGTCTTTATCCCCACATTACCCCCCAAATCATGCCCTCAACCCCCCTGTTGGCTGTGTCCATTTGTTAGGCCTATATGCTAACCAATTTGGTTGATCTCTCCCACTTACCTCCACCCTCCCCTATCTTCCCTCTGAGGTTTGACGGTCTGATTGATGCTTCCCTGTCTCTGGATCTGTTTTTGTTCATCAGTTTATGTTCTTCATTATATTCCACAAATGAGTGAGATCATGTGATATTTATTTTTCTGACTGGCTTATTTCACTTAGCATAATGCTCTCCGATTCCATCCATGCTGTTGCAAATGGTAAGAACTTATTTTTTACCGCCGCGTAGTATTTCATTGTGTAGGTGTACCCCAGTTTTCTAACCCACTCATCTACTAATGGGCACTTAGGCTGTTTCCAAATCTCACTATTGTAAATTGTGCTGCTATGAACATAGGGTTGCATATATCCTTTCTAATTGGTGTTTCTAGTTTCTTGGAATATATTCCTAGAAGTGGGATCACTGGGTCAAATGGGAGTTCCATTTTTAGTATTTTGAGGAAACTCCATACTATCTTCCACAATGGCTGCACCAGTCTGCATTCCCACCAGCAGTGCACAAGGATTCCTTTTTCTCCACATCCTTGCCAGCACTTGTCGTTTGTTGATGATAGCCACTCTGACAGGTGTGAGATGGTACCGCATTGTTGTTTTGATTTGCATCTCTTGGATAATTAGTGACTTTGAGCATGTTTTCATGTCTTTTTGCCTTTCTTATGTCCTCTTTCGAAAAGTGTCTATTTAGGTCTGTTGCCCATTTTTTTTTTTATTGGGTTGTTTATCTTCCTTTTATTAAGTTGTATGAGTTTCCTGTAAATGTTGGAGATTAAACCCTTATCGGTGATAACATTGGCAAATATGTTCTCCCATGCAGTGGGCTTTCTTGTTGTTTTGTTTCCCATCTTATTTTGGAGTATAGCAGATGAGGCTTTAGTCAACTGAAGTTTTGATATTCACTACTATTCAATCTCATTATTGCAAAACCTACGGGATCCATCCTATTACCTCATGAGTCAAGCAGAGGACTTAAAGGCTTTAAGATCTGACAAAAGAATAATAATCTTTGCAGGAAAAAAATGACCTGAAAGAGATTTAACTCCCACTACAAAGCTATAAAATTTATGAAAAGGTGAACTTACTATACTTTTCCAAACCTATATTTTCCATCATTATTTTTTGCCACTATTGCTTGGCATATAGAAACTACTTAAATATTTGTTGCATGTATGCATAAATGTATGGATTCAATAATTGATTGATTTGTATAATAATGTTAAGCTAAAAATGCCAGTATAACTCTCAAACTCAGCTGATATTTCCAAAATATTTAGGAGATAGGAATCAATACCATTTTTTTTAGAGTCCTGTGGAGCTATGGTGGAAGAGGTAGGGAAAAACTTTTTAGAAAATGTCAATCGCAACACTTGGAAGACTGTCTTAACTAAGTTGCCAATTAATAGTAGAGTTTAGAAAAGCCAAGGAGATTGCTATTGATCAGGAAAGACCTGAGCACAGAGGCACATTACCATCAGGTTTGTGTCCATGAGTAGTAACCTCAGCAGCTTCTTCTCTGGGCTCGTGTCTAAATTATTAATGTGACTGGAGTCTTTAGATCAGACATTGTGTTCAATCTTTATTATTATACTTTTTCTATATATATTGCCTTTATTTATACATTGGGGTCCTCCCAACATTTTTTATTATTATCATTTTATGTGATAAATTTGTTCAGTTGCTGTGCCACTTATAAAAATGTTACCAAGTCTTTTTCTACTAGTGGAGACATTTCTAGTGTTTTATTGATCCTATGGTAGAATTATTGATTTATGTTAATAATAATGACTTCAATAATACCATCTTACTTTTCTGAGCACTTATATGTATCAGATACTGCTCTAAGTATTTTGACTTTTTAAAAAAATCTTCATAACTATTCTATAATTAGGTACTATTAGAATTAAAGTTCACAGACAAAGGCAAAGAGAGGTTAGTAATCTTTCCAAAGTTCTCACAGCCAGGAAGTGTTGAAGCTGAGCATAAATCCTAGATAGCCTGGTTTAGGACCAATGAGTTTAATCACCATTGTAACTATTTGTTATAACACACACTTCATGGTATTTAAAGGATATTGACCATGAACTTTTAAAATTTGAGGTTAAGATGAAGATTATAAGTAAATAAAAAAAATCCCAATTAGAGTGAACTAGAAAAGAGAATGAAATTGGTAAATTAAAGTGTTTTCTAAAATAAGATATATGAGTAACTACATGTGTTTATTCTCAAACTTATATTAAAAATCTACCAAAGCACTACCCTTGGAACTAGAGTCATAATTGCTATCAGTAGCTGAATTATGTAAATGTAATTACTAAATTGAAATTTATTATATTTCTTTAAAAATGTTAATCTGCATAAAAAGTACTTCTGAGAGGTGAAATTGCTTTCACACTATACAGTTCTCAGTAGAAGGCATAGAGTTTCTGTAGACTGGCCATGAAGTCCTGCCACTCAGGTGTCCTTTATAGTTGGCTAATGGTCTTCAGTTGAAACACCTTTGGATCCTCCAGCATTCACTCCATGGACAAGCTTTCCATGTGCTTCTCCAAGTCAAGGACTGAGCCTAGTGTAGGTGCTAGAGCCCAGCCACTCCTGCCTGGTTTTTGACTCTTCCAAAAGGCAACCTATTCTTGGTCACTCCCTCTTAGCATAGCTGTGACTTTCTGTGACCTGCATTGCCATCTGAAATTCATACCTAATTTTCCTCTCTCTCCTTATAGGTTTTAGACTTGCATCTGGGCCTGGAAGCTCTCCCTACTTATTTCTGCTTCCTCTTCTATGTCTTTTATTTTTCATAGACACGTCCCTCAATATATATCTGAGACTTCTGATCCTATCATGCTATCTATTTCTCAAGAGCAATATATATATTGAGTGGCCAGATTATTATGACAACCTGACATTTGTAGGCAAATTAGCTATAATTTTGTATTGAAGTTGCTGGAGGGCCAGATCATTATAAACATCTGAATAGCACAACATACCTAAGTGTCATTGCTGATAAAGTTCATCCTACCATGTTGATGGTATATCCCAATGGAGATGGCTTCTTCCAACAAGACAATGTGCCATGCCACGGTGCTCGTATATATGTAATTATAAAGTATATGTAAAAAATCATGAAATTTCTTGTGCAAAACACTTTCTAAGTTCATTTAATATGCCTGTTCAGTGTAGTTTCTGGGGTTGTAGCAATGTTCATACCCCATAAATTCATGATGGTCATTACATCAGGAGTGAGATGTTGACTATTGCATCTATGAAATAAAATAGGAAGCCTATGCCATGGCCAGTGTGGCTCAGTTGGTTGGAGTATGGCCCCATGCACTGTGAGGTCCCAGGATGGATTCCTGGTCAGGGCACATATCTAGGTTAGAGGTTCACTCCCCTGCTGGGGCATGTACAAGAGGCAACTGATCGATGTATCTCTCTCACATTGATGTTTCTTTCTCTTTCTCTCTCTCTCTTTCTCTCTCTCTCTCTCCCCCTCTCCCTCCCTCCCTTTCTCTCTCTTCCTCTCTCCCCTTTCTTCCCTCCCTCTCTTCCCTTCTTCCCTCTCTAAAAGTCATTTTATAAAAAAGGAAGTCTATTACAGGGAACACATAAAAATTAAAAAAAAATCTTTAAAAATTGGAATGTTGTGCATAAAATGTGTGTATATGTGAGGAGAGAGAGACACATAATATAAAGGTTAAAAAATAGAATTGTGGCATCTCTTTGGTAAGTAGAATGAGTCTTAAAATACAGAGAAATCATAATGCCATTAGAAAATCAGCTCAAAATATAAATTATCCTTTTGATAATAGTTCTAGAGAAAGAACAGAGAAAGGTAAAGGGGAAATATTTGAAGAAATAAATCCAAAGACTCCTACTCTCATTATGACAAACATGTAACCTGTACCAACCTTCTCACTGGGGATAACCATAAAAGCTGGATAAATTTTTAAAAAATTAAGTAAAATAACAACATCTGTTTGAACACATCTGAGAAGTGATAGGATAGACACATTGTTTCTGATAGATAACTGTAGGAGCTCTTATATATAGGTTGGTTCATTTTGGTATGAGTGAAAGATTACTCTATTCAAATTGTGTTCTTAATATTGAGTCATCTGTTCCACAATTAAAATTATGATTTGTTATTAAGTCTTTGATTTGAAATGGGTAATTATTGCAGGAATTTAGTAACCTAATTTGCATAAGTCTCTACCTAGGACTTATATTCTTTTTAAAATCCTGATCATAATTCATTTCTGAGATCTTAGAAAATGTATCCAGAATTCAAAATTGGCACCACTATTTTATTTTAACACTATAAAACCAAAAAAATGCATCTATGTGTACTCAGAAGAAAGCCCTTTACTCAAATTGAAAGTTATTTGGTGATAAATGATGGGACAAAATATTTTTGCATACTGTATGCATGTACACTGTATATATTTGTAATGTTTTAAAAATATTGTTAAGATAAAATAGTACCAATTTTGGATTCTGGATATATTTTCTAATGTCTCAGAAATGAATTCTGATCAGGATCTTAAAAAGAATATTTTCTCTTAAAGTAAATAGCACTTTTACTGAAATAGGCTATCTGTCTCCAAGCCAAAGCAATTGGAAACAGTCTGTTTGATAAGTGTCTTCAGTGGAAGAACCCAATTTCCTGCTTATTCTGGCTTTCAGTGAATCAAAAAAAGTCTCAGAGAAAGGATAATGTATTTCTAAAATAGAATAAAAGCAACAAAGAAAAGCTGTATCAATTACTGTAGAGAGTATTAGCAAATTTTCTACAAGAGAATTCATTATAATTAAGTTTTCAACATTGATGTAATATCACTTTCCAATTTATCTTCTACTTTTCAAGAGCATATGCTCTATTATCTATTATGCACTTATATATTTAGAATAATTCATTTTATTAATCAGAGCTACACCTAGTCACATTTTCACATTATCCTGTCCAGGTATAACCTGTCTGTTTTGTATCTATGCCAAGTCAGAAATTTAGGAATGTTCAAGAATCAGGAAACTTTACTCAGTCTGTCTTTCTGTCCAACTATGTATCTGTCTATCTAAAATTTATGTTTTGATTTAAATAACATCAACAAGTTTTCAAAGAGAAAAGGTAATATTTTTGACTAAATATTTGTTGTAACTAGGTTTCTTATTTTGGAAAACAGTTTAAGCAATGTGATTATGAATATACTTTTATAATGAACAGAATTTACTTGCTGAACTAGTCTTTCTAAAAATTTCTGAGAGCAGAGAGTAATTTTATTGATTTGTTTCTTAGATATTGTTTTCAGTTCATTGATGCAGTACTTTAAAACAACAAATATTAAATGTCTCCTATTTACTGGGATCTTAGTTTTATAATAGGACACAGAAATTAAAATGATTCTTCAATGTATACCATAAAAAATCTATCAACTTGATAGGGGTTGGTAAGAATTTTATTGGAATGGCTCTTTTACATATAAGATTGCTGATCCTAAGAGTGCATTTCCTTCTTTTTATTTTTTATTAAATTTATTGGGGTGACATTGGTTAATAAGATCATATAGGTTTCAAGTATAGATTTCTATGATACATGATCTATACATTGTATGCCTACCATCCAAAGTCAATCATCTTCTGTCACCATACATTTGACTCTCTTTATCTTTTACTATGATGCTTCCACCCCCGCCCCCCTTCTCTCTGGTAACCACCATACTATTGTCTGTGTCTGTGAGTTTCAGTTTTGTATCCCACATATGAATGAAATTATATGGTTCTTAACTTTTTATGACTGACTTATTTCACTTTCCATAATATGCTTAAGGTCCATCCATGTTGTCACAAATGGCAGTATTCCATTTTTTCTTATGGCTGAGTAGTACTCCATAGTATATAGGTACCACATCTTCTAGTTGTTTCCATGTCTTGGCCACCATGAATAGTGCTACAATGAACATAGTGGTGCATATGTCTTTGTGAGTAAATGTTTTTCAAATTTTTTGAGTAGACACACAGAAACAGGATTGCTGGGTCATATGGCAACTCTATTATTCTTAATTTTCTGAGGAACCATCATACAGTTTTCTATGGTGGCTGTATCACTTGGCATTGCTATAGCAATGAATGAAAGTTCCTTTTTCTTCACAACCTCTTCAACACTTGTTATTATTTTCCTTTTACTTATTGACTGATGTCTTTCTTTTTTGTAGACTTTGATCTCTATTTTAATAAGTGTGTAAAATGTAGCACCTTAATTATGGCAGATAATTTTTTAATTTTATAAATTCACTAAGTATCCCCAAAAGAAATACTTTCTGTAATAATCTGTGGAAATTTTCTAATTAATATAACTGTCAACTCAGTTGATATTTGGTAAAATAAAGAAATATTAAAAGTGGTCTCTTCCATAACTGTTAGGAGTGTGTGGTCCATAAGAGTGATATTTAGCTGCAAGGCTTTAGAACTGAAAGTCATTTCTCTGAAAAGAGCAATTTGAAAATGTACCAGTTCTACAAAAGTCAGTTTATTTAGATGAATAATTTTTGCAATTTAGATATTGTTATCTAATGATGCATGATTTGTTAAATTGGAAACACTTTAAAATCTCCACTTACAGTTTACTTACGATATTGAAAATAGATTCCACAGGGGTAGTTATTAAGCTATTGTCTTTCAGTTCCAAACACACCTTTTATGTGATTTGTGAAGCCGGGGCTGGGACTTTGAAAACTATTATTTCTACTCTCAGAGGAACAGTTAAATTATGCCAGTAGAATACACTGTGGAGTGTAGGGATACCAGAAGGCAGGAGATGAAAGAAGAAATTGCTGCTCCTAGTTTGCTTTTTTTTTTTTTAATTGCAGTCATCACAGTAAAGGGTCTTTGTATGAACAACGTCAGTTGGTTCCAATCTTCATCTTTTCTCTCTGCCAATTCCAGAATCAGCCTATTATACCCGTCAGAAGTACCATCAGCAGCCTGGCAGTGAGCTCATCAGGTGGCTGACCTCCAGACCCAGGCCCTCATCTCCACACTTCTCGGTTCTGATAACCCCAGATTTCTCCTCCATTCCCCCATCCCTAGGGTAATGGGGCTGCTTCCTACAGCCCTCTTTATGTGTTGCTCTAGCGCTTCCTTTTTTGTTTCTTTAGCCTTTTAGCAACTGTTTAAAAATTCTTTATGATTGCCCTGGCCAGATGACTCGGTTGGCTGGACGGTCATTTTGTGCACCAAAAGGTGGCATTTTGATCCCTTGTCGGGGCACATATGGGAACCAACCAGTTGATGTTTCTCTCTTACATTGAAGTTTCTCTCTTTCCCTTCATATCTCTCCAAAACTAAACAAACAAACAAACAAATAAATAAAAATATGTCCTTGGGTGAGAATCGAAAAAAACTTTATGATTTTGTTTACATACTACATGTTGCATATTTGCATTAATTGTTATATATAATGTGTTATCTGTTCATATAACTCTTGTATTTTTTTGTTTTCCTGATTGTACCTTTCTATAGTCAGTGAACAAGTGTGGGTTTTTTTTTTGTTTTTTTTTTTTTTTATTCCTTTTTATTGTACACTAGAGGTCCGGTGCACAAAATTCATGCACGAGGGGGTGATCTCTCAGCCCAACCTTCACCCTCTCCAATCCGGGAGCCCTCACGGGATGTCCTACTGATGGCTTAGGCTGGCTCCCAGTGGTTCTCTGTTCTCTGCGGGCCTGCTTGCTCCACACCACAGCAGTGTGCAAGCAGGCCCTGCTGGGTGCTGCCTGCAGGCCATGCTTGCCTGCTCCTAGGTTGCTGGGTGCTGCCTGTGGGCTGCTCTTGCCTGTTGGGCTTCCGTTGCTGGGGCAATGCTACCAGCATCCCACCCAAGCTGCACTAAAGAAGAAAAAATATATAAATGGATTTTATAAACATTTACAACTCATGTTTTTTAAAATAAACGTAACAGAATGAGAAGAAAAGCCATAGCCTGAGAGAAAATGTTTCTAAACTATATATCTAAGTAAGAAATTGTAGCGAGAACTCTCAGAATTTAATAGTACAACAAATATCCCAATTAAAAAATATAACTAATAAGGATATTTAAGTAGACACTTTAGTAAAGAAGATACATAGTTGGTAAATAAAAATATATAATAGTTATTGGGTAAATGAAAATTGAAGCTATAGTAACACTAAATACTTTTCTTAGAATCGCTAAAGGAAATCTTCCTTTATCAAGTGCTGATAAGAATGTGGAGCAACTAGAAATATTAGAAATTGGTGGTTGTCATGAAAGTTTGCGCAGTCAGTCTGGAAAATTAAACATATATTTACCTGTGACAGAACAAAGCCATTCCTAGATGTACACCCAGGTGAAATTAGACTGATGTTGACACAAAAAACATGTAGTTGGATATTGTAGTGATTTATTTATACAGGCCAAAGGCTGGAAACAACCCAAAGTCCCTTGACTACGGAATGTATACACAAACTGTGGTATATCTACACAATGAAATAGTACTATTCAAATGAAAAAAAATGCACTACCAATACATGTAACCATGTGGATGAAGCTAAAATGCATTATTAGTGAAAGAAGCTTCCCTAATTTTTCCTGCATAGAATATGATTCTGTTTACCTGACATTCTTGCAAAAACAACAATATAAGAACAAACACATGACTGGTTTCCAGGTGCTGGGGTTGGGCAGAAGTTGACTTTAAAGGGACAAGGATAAACATCAAGGGTAAGAACAAACACACAAAAAAATGTTAACATAAAAGAAAGGGGCATGTAAGAATTTCGGGGGTAATGGAACTGTTATTTATCTTGATTATGGTGGTGATTACATGCCCGCATATGTTTGTCAAACTGAATTTTACTGTATATAAATTATACCCTAAAATAAAGATAAAATTGTTACACACTTTCTATGGTAATGTCATTTTCCTGGCCCCTTTAAAATGGAGATTATATAAAATCAAAAATGCAGATTTCATAATTAAAATATATAACTTTATTAAAATTTTTTAAAGCTCTGGAGACATATTTTTACCTTCATTTACTCCATACACAATCACAGTAAAAAATCATGATGTTGAATTGTGAAGTACTTACACAATTTGGGGAACTAGTTTTAGAGTTTTCATTATATAGAAAAATAAAGGTTATATTATGAACTATATTTTATTTAAAGGGATGACATTCAAAATAAATAACCTTAAAACATATTTTAGGCTAAAACTTCCTTGTTTTAAACTTATTTGAAAAATAGATAAATGTGGATATTAAAAAAGAAATATATTTTTATGAAGAGTATTTCCACTTATTCTGAAATAGCTGTTAAGAATTTATATCTGACAGTTCTATTTTTCATTACATTGTGGATATAGTAAAAATGATGAGGAATGCAGAGACTTTTTTGGTCATAAGTGGGAATTATTACTTATTTTTATGCAGGTTATTCACTCTTATTACCATGTTCTCTTTCTGAGAATAGAATGAAAGGAAGGAATCTATAATTTTCAAATGTTGCAGTGAGCCAAAGGTTACTGGTTTAACAGGAGAGTGTCTTGAATGCCATTGATCAACCTGTACAATACTTTCATAGTCTGTTTAATTTCTTAGTGTGTAGTATCAAGCACATTGTTTATTAATTATTTATTGTTTCTTCCACTTCACTAGGCTATGTTTCATTAAGACAAGATCTTGTTTCTTTCGTTCATCATTGTATGTTGGGACAGCACCTAACATATTTTACACAAAACCAGTTTCTCTTTCTTTTTTTTAGATTCATAGAAAAAATTATGATTACATTTTATTTTCATAAATGGATTATTAGTTATATCTTCTTAGGTTTAAAATATACTTATTTAACTTAATCAAACTTTAAATATTAAAATTGACACACAGTATAAGGAACTTCAGTGGCATACTTTGATTTCTTCTCTTCTATCTTTTACATTATTATTGTCACACATTTTAATTTTTTCATATGTTAAAAACTCAGTGAATTATTGTACTTTCTTTATAGGCAATTATATTTTTAATTATTTTAGATAAGAAAAATGTATTATAGTAGTTTTTCCCATTTCTGGTGCTCTTATTTCTTTAATTTATCCAAATTTTCAAATATGGCATTCTATTCTTATTTTTGTCTGAAAAAATTTTTATTATTTCTTATACTTCGGGTCTGCTTAGCAATGATTTTCTGTTTTTGTTGGTCTTTCATTTTTCAAAGACATTTTTTCTAAAATGTCAGTAGTACTTTAAAAATACTGCAAAGTTGTGTTGTGACCTAAATGTTTCCTGACAAAATGTTTGTTGTTTCTGTGTTTTTTTCTGTATGCAGTGTATGTTTTTTTTCTCTGTCTTCCTTAAAGGGTACATTTTTTCTTAGTTTTTTAGAAATTTTGTTATGATGTGTTTATATTTTTGTTTTTCTATTTACTGTTTATTATGTTTACTAGGGGCCCGGTGCACAAAAATTTGTGCACTCGGCGAGGGGAGGAAGGGGTCCCTCATCCTGGCCTGTGCCCTCTCACAGTCTGGGACCCCTGGGGGGGATGTCCACCTGCTGCCATGCATGGCCAGCCTGGGTGAGGGGCTGAGGGCTGTTTTCAGGCTGGCCACAGGCCCCTCAGGGTTCGTGCACTGGGGGGTGGGATGGCTGGTGAGTGCAGGTGTGGATGTTTCCAGCCGAGTGGCCTACCATTGCATATACCTGGTGGGCCTCCACCACTGAGGGGACACACCTGGTGCAGAGCTGGGTGGCAGGCCAGGGGGTGGACGCTGGTGCATGGTCCCTTGGGGGGGCCTTGCTGCTGAGCGGACACACCGGGGGTGAAACCGGGCACACACTCGCACACGCCCCATGGAGGCCTCCAGGGTGGAGCCAGGTGGCTGGACCT
>PVJC01026575.1:0-23900 GCA_004026665.1 Murina feae
AAGGCCAAACTGCTGCTGTGATAAAACCTGCGCAGTAAAAACACCCTCCTTAATGACCATCTGGAATTTCTCAGGATGGCCAAGATGCAGTTGTACAAACTCCCCGCTTGAACTCAAATCAACTATCCCCCCACCACCATCTACCACAGACAAACCTGATTGGCCCAACAGCAGCATAAAGAAGCTTTGCCAGGTTTGTGTGTCAGTGACTTCCCTGGCCCGTTTCCCCCTGACCAGAGAACCTCACCCGAGGGCAATCAATAAACGCGATCTTTCGCTTCTACCCTGCTTGTCTTGGTCAATTTATTGGTTTGGGTCAAATTAAATCTTTCAATAAGTACTACATCAGTGACATCTTGTGATACATTTGTAAGGCAGTCATCGTATGGATTGAATTCCGTGTCAGATGGTGTGGTCTCAGCTTCGGCTTCCTCTTCATCTTGCCACAAGTAGTCGTCCTCCATACTATCTAATGAATTTGATATGCCACACTTCTTGAAAGACTCGATTACTGTTTCTGCATCAATATCATTCCAGGCTTTTATGACAAACTTGCACAAAACATCCAACTGTGGAGCATGCATGTTTCCTCCTTTTGTGAATGACTTTTCGCCTCTAACCATCCATTCATTCCACTTTTCTCAACTGCGATCTTTAAATGGCTTGTTCAGGCACACATCCAGGGGCTGTACCAATGATGTCAATCCTGCAGGAATAACTGTCGCATCTGTGTTTAGTCTTGCAAGCCTTTGCTTGGTGCTGGGATTTAAATGAGCCCTGAACATATCCCACACCAGTAGACTACATTTTTGAATAAGTCCATCTGGTTGCCTGCTCCATACATTATCAAACAGTAGCTTTACCCCTTCTTCATCCATCCAGCCTTTTTCATTCATATGTTTACAAAACAACCAACAGGGAACTTGAGTTTCGGCATTGTTTTTCCTTTAAAAATAATCATTGGTCTCAGTTTGGCACCATCAGCTGTGCATCCTAGTAGCATTGTAACACAGGAATTCTCAGGTCCTGTTGTTTTAATTAAAATTGTTTTTTCACCTTTTTGGTGGACATTTTTATTTTTAACCATATCAAAATTCATTGGAGTTTCATCCATATTTCCAATACTACTTAACGCATAGCCATGTTTAGTGCACTGTTGTATTATGTATCCATGGAAACTACTTTGCTATCAAGATCTGCAGGTAATTTGGGGACAATTTTCGTCTTTTGCCTCAGTCCCATATTATGCCTTCCCATGAATCTAGTACACCATGATACAGTGGCCTTAAATCTGTTGCTGTGCTCTGGGTTAGATTTGGCCCACTGAAGTGCAAACAAACGTATTTTATTTCATGTCACTACATAACCATTTTGGCAATGCTCATTCACCATGTCTGCTACATGTTTTTCGAGTTCCGGCCTATGTGGGGTGCCTCTTCTTAATGCAAACTTACCCCTTGGCATACACTTTAATGCTTTTTTATTTGCTTTCCAGTCCCGAACCATCTTTTCTGTTACTCCATATTGTCTTGTAGCAGCGCAGTTATTACGTTCCATCGCAAAGTTTACAACTTTAAGTTTGAAACTGGCTTCATATTTCTTTCTTCTTGCTGGTGGAGCCATGATGGGGTTTTGACTGTTGGACATTTGTATACTGTACTGTATGTACTGGTGCTATACTGTATGAACAGGTACAGATACTGTTGCTGTACTGTATGTGGTACCCAGTATACAACAACCAGCCAATCATGGCAAGCGATGTAACTTACCGGTGATTGGCTGGTTGTTGTATACAAAGCCTGCTTGGATTGGTCAGCTCTCCCTGCCTGCCCAGCCCTCCCTGTCTCCAAGACTATCAGAGCAGTAGCGCAAACATGCCTCTTTCACCTATCTGGCCTGCCCTTGTATCCTACTACCGTACCTCCTTCTCTGCCTCTCAGATCTCGCACTTGTGCTCCTTCACTGAAGTCCTCAGGAGTGAGATGTGAGAGGCAGAGACGGAGGTATGGTAATAAGATACCAGGGCGGGCCAGACGGGTGAAAGAGACGTGTTTTTCTGGGCACAGCGCCACTCCATCTCTTTTTTCCATACCCTGGGCATGCAGCTTGCTCCTCCCTTCACTTACACCTTCCCAGTGAGGCGCCCCCCGCATTGTCATCGGGACCATGTTAAGTCCCTTCTTTCCACGAACCCTGGTGAGTGGATTTTCTTCTACTGTACTTGTACAGCGCCGCCCTTGCTGCTTTCATACGGTCACCACATACCGTGGGGGAGGGGGGAGCTCAACAACAGCCGTGGCTGCATCCCTGCCATATGCAGTGAGCACCAGACCGCACTCCATTAATTTCAATGGAGCCCGATAGAGACTGTATGTGGCACTGTGGGAGCCCCTTACATGTCCAGTGTGGTTCAGGGTTCCTGTTCAGGGTTCGAGTTCTGAAGGAGGCCACACACAAAATAAAGAGAGAGAGACTAGAAGAGAATCAATTTGGAAACTGGGGGACCAGGCATGGAGCCTTCCTCTAGCTGATTAGACTGCCCACTGGTGCCTGGGTCTCACCAGCCTTTTATTGTGTCTCTGAGATAACAACCATACCCTTAGGCAGGAAATTCCAAGCAAGAATTTACATGTAATTAACAGGTGGGGATTTGCGATAATTAACAATGTTTCAACTTGAACAATGGGTGTATAGCTCTGACCTTTCAGAGCAACCAAGGTTGGTTGAAAACAATCAATTTCCAGCATCAAAACAATCAGTTTCCAGCATGGCACAAAAAGGAGCCGACCAGAGACACTTACAGTCTCCGTCTGGCTCCATTGAAATGAATGGAGTGCAGCCATTTTTGAGCTCTCCTCACTGTCTGCGGCGACCACAGATTTTCCAGTCTTGCTCAGAAGTTTCAGCACCTGCCCTATAAAATGACACCCAGCGTATAAGATGACCCCGGACTTTTGAGAAGATTTTCCTGGGTTAAAAAGTCATCTTATACACCAGAAAATATGGTACATTTTTTAAAAAAGTTTTGACACTGAATACTTTTTCATTTATATATAAATGAAATATATATGTATTCTGAGTTTATATTTTTACTAAATGTGGACTGCTTTAGCAACTTGTAGGTCATTTTACAAATACCGTAACAATATTATCATTATTGTTAATTTCTCTATATTTATTGCCAGAATGAATAATAGTGTAATTGGATTGACGGTAAAGAGATTACAGTATTATAATCTATTATTTAATTAATTGACAATCTTCTTAATAACATTAATTAAGCTAGAAATCTAAGCATCATCTTTGACTTATCCCTCTTTATGCTTAGAATCTTTGCTATATACTGTCTTCATTCCCAAGGCATATCATAGATTTAATAATTTTGTACAAATTTTGACTCAATAATCACACATCTGTGATGTGGTCTACATACAGAAAAACTTGTTATAAAAATTATATCAAGGTACTGAGGACTGTTTATACAATGTGATTAACTGATGTTATATTATTCTATGAAACATATTTTATAAATGTAAATTATTATTTAAATATAAATTAAAGAAAATATTTAAATATATAGACCACTTTGTCATTTTCAAAACCATATATATATATATAAATATATATATATATATATATATATATATATCGATATGTACAATATGTATAATTATATATACTTCTAAAGCTAATTCATAGAACACAAAATATTTATGCCATACTTAAAACACAAGGTGAGGAAAAAGTAGGGTTAGGGTTACAGTGTGAGTATGTGAAATTCAGTTTATTCTTGTATTATTATTTACCACTAGAGGCCTGATTCAAGAAACTCATGCATGGGGGGCTGTGATGTCCCTCAGCCTGGCCTGCACCCTCTCTTATCTGGGACTGCTGGCTCCTAACCACTCACCTGCCTGCCTGACTGCCTGATAGCCCCTAAGCCCTCTGACTGCCTTCTTAATCACCCTTAACCCCTCTAGCTGCCTGCCTTATCACTCCTAACCACTTGCCTGCCTATTTGATCACCCTAACAACTGTGCCTGCCTGATTGCCCCTAACCACTGCTGTCTCACACCTGCCACCATGGCTTTGTCCAAAAGGACTTCCAGTCTAATTATCACATTACCTTTTTATTAGTATAGTTAATTTAAGTATAGTACTCGGTATACTATTGTTTTAAATAATAGTATTATAAATGCTTTCATTATGATTCCTGGTCCAGCATTTTTTAATGACCATGTAATTTTTACATTAGAAATTATGGTATTTTAATCTGAATGATTATAACTATAACAATTAGGTTCAGTACAAACAACTTTAAAATTAATTAATTAATATTAGCAAATAAGAATAATAAATTAGAAAACAGAAATGCATACATATAGTATTATACATCTGTTGGAGATGAACCATAAATTTGATTCTTCTTTAGACATCAAACCACTAACAATCAATAACAAGATTACTAAACAGTCAAATCAGTGAAGCACATGTTTTCTAGTTTATTTTGCTCTTTTTGTCCACTTAGAGAGGATACTGGAATGTACAACTTGTGGGAGTACCACTCTCTTACAACAGTAACAGGTTTTATTATTCTGTCTACAATAATGTTTGATGGCCACAAAATAATGGTACAAAATTTAATATTTTGAAATTGTAAAAACATATATATGACTGGTAAGGTAAACTAGAATATATATAATGTGTATATATATATATATATATATATATATATATACACACTAATAAAAGAGTAATATGCAAATTGACCCTCAATTCATTATACCTAAGCTACGCCCAACAGCTAAGCCATGCCCACCAGCAAATCAGAGTAGCTATATGCAAATTAACCCAGCCAAGATGGCGGCCAGCAACCACAGAGCTAGAACAAATAGGAGGCTTCCATTGCACCAGCAATGGAGAAAATTGCCTTATTAGGCTGGCTGGGCCTCTGCTCAAGGCAACAATGTTTCAATTATAGAAGCCATGGAGCTGAAGCAAACAGGAGGCTTCATGCCTGCCTAGGCCTCCTCTCAAGGCAACAAAGTTTCAATTATAGAACATAAATAAACCCCGGAAACCTGATTCCAGCCAGCCTCGCTGGGACGTTGTGTCAATGGGAGCTGTGGGCAGCCTGAAAACGGCTCTCAGCCCCTCACCCTGGCTGGCCAGGCACCCCAGTAAGGACTCAAACCCTGAAGGAACTGTAGGCAGCCTGAAAACAGCCCTAAGCCCCTCACCCAGGCTGGCAAGGCATGCCAGCAGGAGGGCATCCCCCAAGGGGTCCCAGACTGTGAGAGGGCACAGGCCAGTCTGTGGGCCCCCCCCCAGTGCACAAATTTTTGTGCACTGGGCCCCTAGTGTGTGTGTGTGTGTGTGTATATATATATATATATGCTTTAAAAAACAGATGTCAAAATTCAATAATTCTTACATATCTAGTTTGATCTTGATTATATCTTTAGAAGGTTAAGATTCCCAGTGGGAGGCTCCCTTTTGGGGTAATATGCTCTATTTTAAAACTACCCATGGTGAAAACCTACATACACCCTAGAGAAAACTGTTTTAAGATATTTAAGTAAACTATTATCTGGAAAAGTCTTCAAAATAAAACTTTTCTTGAAATGTATTGAATATTTAGAAAAATTATTTCAACTGCCTCCTTACAATTCTATGATGAAATAATATGATTTATAAAAAAATATCCTGGAGCAAAAGTTAGAAGTATGGAGGAGGACATATATTGTTTAACCACCTACTATAAATTTAATGTGGTAACATTATTGTCACAGGAATTTCATTGATTTTTTTCCCTAAGTTACTTATCTACACATTTATTGTGTCAGTTCCCAAATTTATTTTACTCTCAATTCCAGTAAGAACATATAAATTAACTGCTCTTTAAAATGAATGTAGAGAAATATGATTTCATTTGAATAAGGATTTAGCTGAATACAAGTATTGTGTTGACATTTAAATGGGTTTTTCCCCCCCTGGATTTTGAGAAATGTCACATAATTGGAAATTTGTTTTATCAACATGCAGCATGATTCTCCTTGAAAATATTTCACTTTGTGTTCTTCATTGTATGGTGTACTTACTAATCTAAATTTATTATTCCATTTATTTATACCATTACCATTAAAATATATGGATTCTAATAAGTTTTTTTCTGTTTTAATAAAGGAAGACTAAAGTTATCTGACACCATACCAAGCATTTAGTGTTAACCAAGAAATAGCCTTTAATTGACATTCTTTCTTCCCAGTTCTTAACAAGAAATTCCATATAACAATATGGATGCCATGTTAAGAATGTGGCTTACAAAGATAGGTTTTTACTTTCTAAGGTATTTGAATCTAAACCCCAAACATTTTAACCTCTGAGATATCACAAATTTTTTTTCTTTTCTTCAGCCCCTCACCCAGGCTCTGGGGTGCTCTGGGAGGGAGGGGGCTTAAGATGCTAATAAGTTAGAATTTATACAGACCTTCAACTTTCCATATTAAGTTTTCTATTTTAATAATTCTCTAAACTATATATGTACGATTTATGTATTTTCTGCATATATCTTAAACTAAAAGGAAAAAGAAAAATAAGTCCATAATATATCCTCTCTATGCTAAAGCCAACAGTCTAACACCTGATTTTAACATTGCATGCCTAATAACAAACTTTATCTGTGTTTCATGGTGTTTGGCTCATGCTTTGAAAATTGGACTTTAAAAGGGTAATCAATAACACCTCTTGTATCAATGAGTTATTGCTACCAAAATGCTGCACACTACAGCATGACTGAAAGCTCTGATCATGTATTCTCATGAATGTACAAATCAGCTGCAAATTGCTTGATCTAGGTAGTTTCAGCTGTGTGGCTGTACTTTGCATTTGGATTTTTACTGAGACTAAGTAAGGCCATTTCCCAAGTGTGTTCAAGCAAGGGTCCATGCAGAACAGTCAGCAGCTGCAAAGGAAATCTGTATTTTGAAAAATGCAAACATCCTCAGGCCTAGATTTGGAACTGATACATTGTCACTCCCTCCCTATTTATTTAGTCAAAGACATTTTCCCCCTACTGGCTTTCTGAGCAAATGAAAAGGAAGAGAGATAGGAATTAAATAGTTGGAGAGAAAAATGAAAGCAAAATTGGTATGGTTATGTTTCACCTTTTCATTAGTCTAATGTAACTTACATGTCTGTGGCATCAGCAGAATAGTAAAACTAGACTCACCCCACTGAGAATTCCTACAACCTATTACACTGTATTGCTGATTTTCACATACATGATTATTCATATAACTCACCAGTCAGGTTAATTACTCCTTTTATTCTTTGGGTGGGATAGGAGACAGCAATTGATACAGATGAAAACATGAGGTTGGAGAATGAGTTTCAAAGAAAAGAAAATAATGGAACTGAATAAATTAAGGTAAAACATATAATAAATAGAGGCCTGGTGTATGAATTCATGCACAGGTAGGATCCCTCAGCCTGGCCAGTGAGGACCTATGAGGGAGCCAGTTGGGTGGAGGGGGAGGGAACCTGGGAGGTTGGCCAGCTGTGGGAGATTGGCTATGGGAGCACATTAACCACCAGAGGACAGCTCCCGCATTGAGCATCCGCCCCCTGGTGGTCAGTGTGCACCATAGTGACTGATCAATCATTCCAGTCCTTTGGTCATAACAGTCACTTAGGCTTTTCTATATATACTACAGGCCCAGTGTATGAAATTTGTGCATGCAGTGGGAGTGGGGGGTGGGGGTGGTGTTCCTCAGCCCACCTGCACCCTGTCCAATCTGGGACACCATGAGGCATGTCCAACTGCCCGTTTAGGTCTGATCCCACTGTGGGATCAAGCCTAAACAGGCAGTCGGACATCCCTTTCACAATCAAGGACTGCTGGCTCCTGACCACTCGCCTATTGATTGCCCCTAATCAGTTCCCTACCAGCCTGATCAATGCCTAACTGCTCCTATGCTGGCCTGATTGCCCCTAACTGCCCTCCCCTTGCCAAGATGGTTCCACACAACTGCCCTATCAAGCAGGTCTGGGTCCCTCCCAACTGCCCTCCCCTGCAGGCCTGAGTCCCTCCCAACCTCCCTCCCCTCCTGGCCTGGGTCCCCATCAACTGTCCTCCCCTGTAGGCCTGGGTTCCTCCCAACTGCCCTCCCCTGCAAGCCATCTTGTTGCAGCCATCTTTGACCACATGTGGGCAGCCATCTTTGACCACATGGGGGAAGCCATCTTGTGATAGTCAATTTGCATATTACTCTTTTAGTAGATAGGACTAGAGGCCCAGTGCATGAAATTCATGCACTGTGAGGGGGGTTCCTCAGCCCAGCCTGCCTCCTCTCACATATTGGGAGCCCTCAGGGGGTGTCCTACTGACAGTTTAGTCCTGTTCTCTGCTACCCTTGGGGAATGGGCCTAAGCCTCAGTCTGGCCTCCCTTTGTGGGAGGCGAACAGGCTAATCAGGGGAAGCCACCAGCCCCATAACCCCACTGCTGCAGCCACTGCCAATCACCACAGCCACCAAGGTGTTTTCATCAACACAGAGTCCATTCCCTTCACCATGAAAAAATGACAACTTCCTTTATGCATTTTCAAGATGTGTCTTTCATAGGATATGACATTTCTTTTTTTCTTTTTTTTTTAATTCTCACCTGAGGATATGTTTCCGTTGGTTTTTAGAGAATGTGGAAGAGAAGGGAAAAACAGAGAGAATCACCAAAGTGAGAGGAACACTTTGATTGATTGCCTCCTTCATGAGCCTTGACCTGGGCCCCGGGCAGGGAGGAGCCTGCAACTTAGGTACATGCCCTTGGTCAGAATTGAACCCAGACCCTGCAGTCAACAGTCTGAGGCATTATACACTGAGCCAAACTGGCTAGGGCAGGATATGACATTTCTTAGCCCTCCAGCAGTGGACCTTCATTTTTTTTCTCCAGGAGTGTGGTGTAAAATCCTAGATTGCATTTTTGTATTCTTATTACCCAAGTTACTAAGAATGTTACCACAGGCATTCAGGGAGCTTAACCAATTAATAGTCAGAAAAGATGTTTCCTCTGCAGTTCAATACAATTCCAGCTCCACCCCTGCCCAGGCCTATAACTTCTGGCCAAGGATGCAGACCTAGGTAGGGGACCCTCAGACCCTTGTGATCAGTATCTCTGACCCTGCCCAGGCCTGCAATCTCTGCCTGAGGCTGCAGGCCTGGGTAGAAGATGCCCAAGCCCCTCTGATCACCAACTTCACAGAGCCCAGGTCTCTGTGATTACCAGCTCTGATCCTGTCCCCACTTCCTTTGCATGCTCTGCCCTTGCCCCACTGGCAGCCTCTGGCCAAGTCCACAGGCCTGGGCAGGGGACCCCCAGACCCCTGCATTGCCCCAGCTCCTCCCATACCCAAACCCCTGCGATTACAGGCTCTACCCATGCCCCTCCAATCACTGGCTCTGAGATCTCTGGCCTTGCCCCTGTCCAGGTCTGAGACTTCTGGCCCAGTTCTTTGCCTGAGTAGGGCAACATCATACCTCTCTGATCACTGGCTCTGCCCTTGCCCATCCCTGAGGTCTCTGGTGACGGCCTCTGGCCTGGGAAGGGGACCCCCAGACCCCTCTGATTGCCTGTTCTGCCTCTTGGGCTCCCTGCTTCCCCTGCCACCTGCCTGGCTAACAGGCCTGTCCACTTCAGTGGTGGAGCTGAGCCAGACTAGGCACCGCCATCTTGTGGCCATGGGGGTGGCCATCTTTGTTATGGAGTGATGTCTAATTTGCATATTACTCTTTTATCAGATAGGATAGATAACAAAAAGTTATAAAAATTAACACAGATGAATTATAAAAAGAATAAAATAGAAATAATAAAGAAAACATGTTGAAAAGATCATTAAAATGGTAAATTCCTGAACAAACTCATTTAAGACTATTTTATGGTGAGATTAATAGATACATACCAATTGTACCACACAGTAGAGATGTAAAATCAGGTTGATTGCTGAAATTCTTACAATCACAGAAATATAATAGCAACCCAAATCTCCTTAATTCTTGGTGTGATACAAATAATAATATTTACTCTGGAAAAAACTTCACTGAATCCAACATGGCTGGTATTACTTAAGTCACATGTCAGTAATGCTCAATTTTAAAGCATAAATATTTTTTTACAAATTTTGTTGTTGTTTTTCACACAATGTCCAGATTTACAATAAAAATAAATATACAAAATGCAAAAAAGTACACACCAACAATCCATTGAGAAACATAAAATAATTGTCAGACAGAGACACTAAAGTGAGTCATATATTCTAAGATAATAGAGACTTTAAAATGACTATGATGCATATGTTAAATGTTTTTGTGGTAGGGGGAAAAGACAACATTTTGTAAAAGATTAGGAAAATTCAGGAGAAATGATAAAATAGAGAAAAATAAAAATACTAGAAATGAGAAACATGCTACTAGAGATAGGGAATTCCTTTACTGGGATAATCATAAGAACAGGTAAAAAAGAAGAAAGAAATATCAATGAATTGAAGGTAAATCAATATAAAGTATCTACATTGAAATGAAAACATGAGTAAAAATAGAACAGATTACCCAAAAGCTATATTAGAATATCAGATGATCTATAAGACACACACATAAAATTAAAACCTTTATTTAAATATATTTTATTGATTTTTTACAGAGAGAAAGGGAGAGGGATAGAGAGTTAGAAACATCAATGAGAGGGAAAAATCAATCAGTTGCTTCCTGCACACTCCCCACTGGAGATGTGCCTGCAACCAAGGTACATGCCCTTGACCAGAATCAAACCCAGGATCTTTCAGTCTGCAAACCAACGTTCTATCCACTGAACCAAATGGGTCAGGGTGAAAATTAAAATCTTAAAAGGAGAGGAGAGAAAGAGAAAAAGGCAGAATGTATTAAAAAGATAATAAATAAGAATTTCTTAAATTTAATGAAAAATGAAATCCCATTCATTCCAAAGCTCAGAGACAGACACGTAGAATAAATATAAAGAAAAAGTTATTTGAAACAACACAGTCTGACTCCTAAAAGCCAAAAATATAGAGAAAATATTGGAAAAAGAAATGTATATATACAAGTATATAGATATATGTAAATATGTATTTTATCCTATCTAATTAAAGAGTAATATGCAAACTCACCATCACAAGATGGCTGCCCCCATGTGGTTAAAGATGGCTGCAACAAGATGGCCAGCAAGGTAGAGCAGTTGGGAGGGACCCAGGCCTGCAGGGAACCGCAGTTGGGAGGGACCCAAGCCTACAGGGAGGACAGTTGGGAGGAACCAGGCTGGCAGAGGAGGATAGTTGGGAAGGACCCAGGCCTGCAGGGGAGGATAGTTGGGGGGACCATCCTGGCAGGCAGTGGGCAGTTAGAGGCAATCAGGCTGGCACTGAAGCAGTTAGGCGTTGATCAGACTGGCAGGGGAGTGGTTAGGGGCAATCGACAGGTGAGAGGTCAGGAGCTAGCCATCTTGGGTTGTGAAAGGGATGTCCGACCACCCGTTTAGGCCTGATCCCATGGAATCGGGCCTAAACGGGCGGTCGGACATCCTGCAAGGGGTCCCAGATTTTAAAGGTGCAGGTTGGGCTGAGTGTCACCACCCCCACCCCCACTTCTACTCTGTGTATGAGTTTCATGCACCAGGACTCTAGTCCTATATAATAAAAGGGTAATATGCAAATTGAATGAATAGTGGAATGACTGGTTGTTGTGATGCACACTGACCACCAGGGGCAGACACTCAATGTAGGAGCTGCCCCCTGGTGGTCAGTGTACTCCCACAGGGGGTGCACTGCTCAGCCACAAGCTGGGCTGATGGCTGGTGAGTACAGCAGTGGTGGCGGGAGCCGCTCCTGTCTCCACGGCAGGTCTAATGTTGTCCCATTGTGGCTTAGCCCAGCTCCCTGTGAGTCAGTCAGAAACATGGATACATATTATTTATTATATTTTAAAATGTATTTAAAAGATGATTGAGTAAATAGGGTAGAAAACAAAATGATATCTAAAACAAAATTGGCACCAATATGTATCCATGAAAAAAACACACCGAAAAACACATAAGCATAGGGCAAAAAGAGCTAAAAGACTTGATTTTTTATAAATTTTCAGTAGGTACTCATTGAAAGAAACAGTGGGTCCTATTGAAAGAAACAGTGAAACGATGATGATTTGTACTCCTCAATGAACATCATAGGATATGAGGGTGACCATGATAAGGTTTAAAAGTGCTATAGAAATCTTAGTCTTATGAACTGAAATAAACATTTAAATCCCTACACGGAGGATTTTTACTTGAAGTAGAAACTAAATCAGGCAGAACAGAGACATAGAGCAAGTGCACACAAAAGGGAGACTAAAGCAGGGGAGGCACCTGTCAGAAAGTGGGGGGGAACATTATCATCACAAAAGGAAGGAAGGAGCTGTACAATTATACAGGTGGGAAAATTACTCTGAAACACTTTTTTCTGCTGAAACTATGAAATAAGTATATTTCTTTAAAAACAGCAGTGATAAAGGACTGTGCTCAAAACCCGTGCAAGTTTACTATCTATTCTGTATAATAAAGAGCTAATATGCTAATTAGACCAGACAGCAGAACGACCTTCCACAATGACCAGTGGACGGGGCTTCAAGGCAGCTGAGGCTGTGGTGGGCCGAGCCCCCTGCACTAATATCGTATATCTGGCCTCTATATAATAAAAGAATAAGCAACACAACCGTTACGGCAGAATAACCAGAATGACCAGTCACTAGGATGTGCACTGACCAACAGGGAGCAGACACTCAATGTAGGAGCTGCCCCCTGGTGGTCAGTGCGCTCCCACAGGGGGAGCTCTGCTCAGCCAGAAGCCCTGAGCTAGGCTCATCACTGGTGAGCACAGTGGCAGTGGTGGGAGCTTTTCCCACCTCTGAGACAGTTGGACATCCCTCAAGGGCTCCTGTACTGTGAGCGGGCACAGGCCGAGGTAAGGGACACCCCCACCCCCGAGTGGATGAATTTTTTGCCCTGGGATTCTAATCTAATCTAATCTAATCTAATAAAAGAGTAATATGCAAATTGACCCTCACTCTGTTACACCTAAGCCATGCCCACCAGCCAAGCTGCACCCACCAGCTAATCAGAGCAGCTATATGAAAATTAACCCAGCCAAAATGGCGGCTGGCAGCCATGGAGCTAGAGCAAACAGGAAGTTTCCATTGCACCAGTGATGGAGGAAACTGCCTGCCTAGGCCTCCACTCAAGGCAACAAAGTTTCAATTATAGAACATAAATAAACACCTGAAATCTGATTCCAGCCAGCCTCGCTGGGATCTTGGGTCAATGGGAGCTGTGGGCAGCCTGAAAACGGCCCTCAGCCCCTCACCCAGGCTGGCCACACCCCCATGGAGTGAGGGTTCCCACTGGGGGGCTTGGCCAGCCTGCAAACAGCCATCAGCCCCTCACCCAGGCTGGCCAGGCATGCCAGCAGGTGGACATCCCCCAAGGGGTCCCAGACTGGGAGAGGGCACAGGCCAGGCTGAGGGACCCCCGGAGTGCACAAATTTTTGTGCACCGGGCCCATAGTATATTATAAAAGCATAATGTTTCTACAGATAATGAAGACATGCTAAAAATATACATCTGCAAGATAAATAAAAATCATGCTTTAATATTTTTAGATAAGCTAAAAGACTATTTAAAAATCTAAAGTATATATAACTCTAAACAAATTTTTAAAAATCAAACTGATTAACTGACATAAACATTACCATTATAATCTAATAAAATATATTAACATTAAATAAATGTTATTTTAAATGAATTTATTATTGTCTTGTTATTCCTAAAATACATTTTAAATGACTTAAAGTCATATATTGAGAGAATACTTGGGAAATCGGTGCAGAATGGCTAGCACTTGAAGTAACACGATATTACTTAAATTTGTTTTTTGTGAGTGAGGGCAGAGAAAGGGATATAGAGATTGGTAGTAAATTTTAATATGTTTTCTAATAGAAAACAGTCACCTCATCAAAAAGAAGATAAGACTAATAGTTTTAATATTTATTGAGGTAATACGAAGGTGACAGAATGAAAAAAAATTCAGAAAAAATCATTGATATATATGTATGATTATGTATAGTGTTTGTACATGTGTATGCATGTGTGTGTATGTGTGTGTGTGTGTGTGTCTGTTGGTGTAGAGAGAGGTCTTGTTAAGATTATCAAGATTTTGCATAGAAAGGGATTAGTTTTGAATAAGAAGGAAATCTTCACATTCTAACTAAATGCCAAGTAACACATTTTTTCCTGTGCTCATTTATAAATTTGATGTGAACCTAATCAAAATAACATGAGAAGCTTTTCTCTTATTAGATGGGCAATATCTAAAATTCTAAGGACATATTCTCTTGACAATTCTTTCAGAATATAAGCACTTGCGTAAATTGCTGGTCTGAATTAAAAGGAACATAACCCGGTTTCAGCTTAGAGATGTAGACAGCTGGAAAAACACCACTGACTCACCCTGCAAATCAATGACTGTCCTTGAACTCATCAAATATGTAAGCTGGCAAAGCAAATAACCAAATCAAAGAATAAAATGTGATAGGAGAGTGAGGCTTTGAATTTGAAATGAGTGTTAGCTCTCGTTAGAGGTTAGGCGATTGCATGTAACTAGGCAGAAATATTTAAAGGGAATGTGTTTACAGAGTTTTGGTTCTCTTTTATTTATTTGATTTTTGAGAGGAGAAAATGGCCTGGAAGCACGGCGGTGCGGAAAATGAGCACTGATCTCATCTCCGCAAAGAAGAAAAATTCACCGAGTTAAGCTAACCTGTAGCAAAAGATTTCAAAAAATAAAAATATTGCACACTCAGTTAAATTCAAACGTCAAAGAAATAACACATTTCATATGTATACCCCATACAATATTTGGGACAGTCTTATATGAAATGATTATTCATTACTTAGTTGAATATAACATTTATTTGACTATCCTACATTTTATTGGATAGCACTCTTTACTGATTAAAGAATAATCTGATTAAATAAATTCATGCAACCAGTGTATTTAGAATATAAATTTCACTCAGACACCCTGCAAATTAGTTCTAAATAATGTATTTTTTTATTTCTCCTTGTTGTCCTGAACATATGGTTCAATATTACTTTATAACACTAGCTTCTGTTTAAAACATAAACATATTATAAATATGTCTAGTTGGATAAGTATATAATACAAGTGTGATTGAGTTGCTCAAGAACTGGGCATCATGACAAATTTGGTTATTTGATCATGGAAAGAATTAGGGGATCCAGTTGTTAGATGGAAAGGAAGCAGCTGCAAACTGTAACTTCAAATATCAATTATATTAATTTTCTTTAGTGGCATAGTGAATATCTAGGGAATGCATACTGCAAAGAGTGGGAAACAGCTAAAACAGAGGGAGCAGTGTAATGTGAAACAAAAAGATTTGGAAAAAATCTAGTGCGACCTCAGGAAATAAGTCACTCTTTTGACCTCACCATCAATGCATGCTGAAATAGAGGATTAGCAAAGCAGTGAGTCCATATAAACCTTCATTCTGCATGTTAATAGGCTGCAAAAAATTCACCAGAGGCAGATTATGCTTTATCCAGAAGTCAGGTGTCATTGCTATAACACATTTAGAAATATTGATGATGGTTTTAGTTGTTTGGTTTACAAAAGGAGAATCATAAACGATATATCTTTGGGCTTTATATTTCTAAACATGTCTTGTTTTCCTCTCTCTCTCTCTCTCTCTCTCTCTCTCTCTCTCTCTCTCTCTCTCTCTCCCTCTCTCTCTCTCTCTCTCTCCCCCCTCTCTTTCTCTCCCCGTCTCTGCACCCCTACTCCTCCAGACATTCAGAAAGTATGTAAGTATGTTGTTTGGAAAGAGAGGTTATTAATGGTTGCCATAATCTTTGGTGAGTAAGCAACTCAACCATCACTGTAAAAAAAGTATAATTGAACAGATATTTGCATTCCCACATTCACAGCAGCGTTATCCTTGGTAAACAAGATAAGGAAACAACCTAAGTATCAGTCAATGGGTGAATGAACAAAGAAAATGTGGGATATCAACACAATAGAATTGTTTAACCTTTAAAACAGAAGAATCCTGCTGTTTACGAATACATGGATAAACCTGGAAAACATTATGTTAAGGGAAATAAGCCAGACACAGAATGACAAATACTGCATGATCTCCCTTACATGGAGAATCTAAAACAGTCAAACTAATAACAAGAGAATGGTGGTTACCAGGGGCTGGAGGGGGAGAGAAATGAAAAACAATGTTGGTCAAAAGATACAAACCTTCAGCTATAATAGAAAAAGCTCTGGAAACTCAATAGTTACTATAGTGAATGATAATGTATCATGGGCTTGACATTTGCTAAAAAATAAATAAATCTCAAATGTTCTCTCCCCCCACAGAGCACACACACACACACACACACACACACATTATCTATGTGAGATGATAGATTTGTTGCTTGGTTATGGTAGTCATTTCATAATATATAGAAAGATCAAAACATTATGTTTTACATTTTAAATATATATGCACATATATAGACTTTTTATTTGTCAGTCATACTCAATAGAGCTGAGGGTGAGAGAAGCATCATTTATCCTTGTATTATGCTGGATGAAATAATAGGACTAAGATTCTAAAAATAAGAACAATGAGGCATAGTTCAATCAATCAGAGAGATAAGATTAGCGATATAAGTGGTTTTGATAATCTCTAACATCATTTTATTTTACATTTAGCTAATAAAAATTCCTATAACAAATTTATGGTTCCACTTTTTAATTTTCTGCTTATAACATTGTTATCACTGATTTTTAAAGCTATAAACATTTTTCCATAATTTATTTTGTTTTTTTACCAACATTTTACTTTAATAAACTATTTGATAATTATTTCCAATAAATAGCCAGTCATATGCCTTTAATCTTCTGAGTGACTTAAAATTCTATCTCTTGTTTAATAGGATGTTATAATTACTTTAAACTATTAGTTTTAAAATGTGTTTGGTCAATGTAGAAAAATTAAAAAAAATTAGAAAAGTTAAGGAACATAATAATCATGCTCTTTCCAGCCATAGGCAAGAAATAATTGCTACAGATATATCAATTTATTCAGTAACTAAATTGAGAATATGCATGGGCATATTTATATGTAAAACAATTTCATCTTATGGTATTGATGTTAATGCTGGATTAGCACATGGTGTGCAAATTAATTTCCTCAGCGTATTCCTGCACAACCAATATCATGTCCAGTTTTTACCATTTAAATGGAACAACAATCACAGAATTTGATCTTTCTGCCCATATTTTGGATAGAGTTATGAAATCCCAGAAGTGAATAACATGGTTCTAAGGTTTCTCACTATTGCAAACGTACTCGAGATGGATTGGACAAATTTACAATTCATCTAGCAGTGTAGGAGAATGCAGGCACACTCGATTTTTTCTGCTTCTATGACTCCAATTCCTTTTTTCGTTTTTAATATTTACCCACAGCTCCACACCGCTGCCATTTCAGAAAGGCTCCCTTGTGTTCTGAAAACAAAGGTAATTTTTCTCCTTTTCTAAACGTTTGCAGTTCTTTATCACTGTGTCACTGAATTTCAAAGTTCCATGTTAAGCATTAGCAGAAATCATTAGCTGTTTTCATCTTTGCCAATTGGCCACTTTAAGTTCGTTAGGTCTCTGGGCATCAAGTTGCAGCGTGAAATGTGGCTAGAAGGCCTTTTCTCTGCCTTGCATGTCCATCTGGTTGTGACATTTCTGCTCCCTCCATAGCTTCCAGGCCTGCGTCCATGTCTCCTACCTCCTTGTTTGGTTCCAGACACTTAGACGCCTAGAGCTTTCTTCTCAGCAAAGCTTTCCGTTGTGACTTTGCTTTCCTAGAACTGTTCCATCTCCCTGGGAATAGATATATATTGAGTCTGTCTTCTAGTTTGCATGTCTCTCATTAATTTGTCCATTTGGAATTTTTTATGAAAAAAAAAAACACAACAAAAGGAAATAGCAATGTGATTGTAATTAGCCTCAAAAGAAATGTGTTACAACCTCTTTTTTTTTTTTTTTTTTACCTCAACTAAAGAAGGGAATTTGCAGGAGAACTTTGAGGGTAATAATGCCTACGAGTTGTGCTGATTAAAGAAGATGCTGTCTTTCCTTTGTTTATGATGCTCCCCTCATCTCCCTGGCAAGCTTTTGCTCACTGGTTAGGTCTCAGTTGACTTATCACTGTATTTGTAAAATATTTCTGTGCACTTCAAGAAAAATTAATTGCTGCTTTCTCTGTGTTCCCAAAGCACCTTAGTCACAAGCACTTGCCACATCATTAGCTACATTGCAGCTTGGTGTTAGCTAGCACAGAATTGTTTGTTTTAAAAGGCCAACAATAAAACCTACTTATCTTTAAAACCCTGGCACCTTTCACTTTGCCTAGCAAAGGAATGAAAAGGCATTCATTGACTTGATTTGAATTAAGTTGTCACTTCTGTAGAAAAAGTAGTCCATCATTATACTGTCAGAAAGTTGGGTCACTTCAATTCAGAGCTAAGGAGTAAAATGATTTCCATCACCAAGCTGATTGTTCAGCCTTCCTGTTTTGTAAGCCTACCAGACTGACCAGAATATCCTCATCTGGTTTCCTGGTGAGGTCCCCTCCCTCTTTGACAGATGTGAAGACGCACAGGTAATGCATTTTCTTCTTCAACTCTGTTTTAAGGACATTGTGAAGATAACTCATTGTCTTATTCCATATCAATTCATTGTTTCCGAAAGTCAGATTCTATTAAAAAGGATTATTCAATGGCTATCATTTTTCTTCCTGTCCCACCTCTCTCCTATCCTCAAGCTATCTAAAAATCAAGTAAAAAAAAAAATAAATAGGTATTTCTTTACATCTTTAAATTGGTGGTTAACTTTTTATATCACAATAAAAAATTAATATACCTCACAAATGCCAACTTATCATATGGTTCTTTCTGGTGCCCCAACCTGAAAAATTCAATCCCACACAATAAAATTACTATTCATTATGGTGCCTTGTTTATTTCTTTAAAGAACTAACTACCATCTGATATTATATATGTTTGGGTTGAACAATAAAAAAATCTAAAAATAACTCATAATAATTGCATTCTCATAATGTATCACTCCTTGCATATTATCCACGTAAGCTTCTTTCTCACCTCATGAAGAAGAAAAGATGGTTTATAGTTTACAGAAACTATTCTGAGACATTTAGAAGCCAGCAATTATCAACTGGTATGCAACAAAAAAAAAATTAAAACATAATACCTGATTATTTAGTCAAGGGCACTGACTTCTTTCCCTTAAAATGTCAAATTAGAAAATGACAACAGCCTCTGAAAAGACCCTATAGGGTGAGGAGGAAAGGGGATGGAAATCTGAAGACACTTTACTCTGACACAGTACTCAATACTTTTCACTTCTAAGAATTCCCCTCTCCCTCCCCCCAGATCTAGGGTCCATAAAATTGTGGACATGTTTAGAAAATGCAGTGCTCCTAACAGGGTGGAAATAAGCCACCACATCTGGACAAAGAAACTGGTATTCTAACAGGTACAGGAAGCACTTGGGAAAGAAGATGTATCCCTCCCCTCCTCTTGCTTTCAGTCTCCCTTCTGAGTTCCCTATTGGAAGAAAATGAGAAACAGCTGATGATGTTGAAATGAAGTTTACAGAGCTTTGACCCTATCCTTGCAAAGCACAATATAGAGAAGGACTTGAGATGAGAGACAGCCCTATATAATAATCCTATGTAATAAAAGGCTAATATGCAAATAGAACGAACAGTGGAACAATCAGAACAACCGAACAACCAGTTGTTATGATGTGTGCTGACCACCAGGGGGGCGTGTGCAGAACATGGCAGGCATTGGCCATGGCGGGATGGTGGAGCAAGTGTGAGGGGGCACAGACCAAGGCAGGGCACCAGTTGCTGTCATTGGGGCGAGCCTCTGGTTGTTACTAAAAATTATTTGCTCCCATGTGCCAGTGCCCGGCGCCAGTCCTGATCACTCAGTACCATCAGTGGGTGTGAGTGGCGGCTGCTGGCCCTGATCACCCCTAAGGGCTTCTCCACCTACCTCTGCTCTTGAGGGGTGATTAGGGCAGTAGCTGCCACTCGCATCCATTGACAGCACTGGCCCTGCTCGCACCTGCTGCTGGTGCTGGCCCCAATCGCTCCATGCCATAAGCAGGTGCTAGCGGGGTGTCAGTGGGAGGAGGGCTGCCTGCAGACAGGGGACCAGGAGGGGTGACGGGAGGGGCCCCATGGGGGCACAGAGGATGGGCCTCGACCCATCTATGTGCCTACTATAGCCTTGCAGCCCACAGTTCCTTTCAAGGTGCATAAATTCATGCACTCAGCCCCTAGTTATTGAATAATAGGCATTCCATTTGACTGTTACTATACATTTATTATCTTAGTTTCATTTTTTCTCATTTCCAATGTGTGTGTTTATGTGTATGTATATATACACAGTAAATAAGCATATGAAAAGATGCTCATCTTATATAATTAAGAAATTTCAAATTACAAAAAAATGAAGTACCCTTACACATTTATGTGCATACATGCATACACACACACACACACACACATACATTTTAATGAATTTACATAATGTAAAATATGGGGGGAAGTGACCAGGAAACCCTAATCAAGACAAAATATTCATTTTTAATATTTAGAATAGACTATGGATATTGGAATATTATACTTCTTGTTTCAACGTAGCTCAGTTTTAACAGTTTTACTTTTTTATTAATTATTCTAAATTGGTATTGTGTTTATACTACAAGAGTATAGAAATCATAATATATAAATCAACAATGAGACATACATGAAATATAGTCATCATACATAATATGCAAAATTGCAACTTTCCTGTAAACATCTTGAAATTTGCCAATACATATATATGTTCTTGAGCTATGCATTTATTTTTTGAAAAATTAACCATTCAAATAAGTTAGATAACAAGACTTAGTAATTTATAATGTATTACAAAATAATTCTCAGGATTAGCTGATTTGTGAGTGTGTGAGTGTGTATGTGTGTGTGTGTGGGACTGCCTAAATTACAGGACTTAGCATAGTAGTTACATAATACATATTTGTTGAATACTTAAATAAGAAATATTTTCCTATATAATAAAAGGGTTATATGCAAATTATCTCCTTGACTGGGAATTCGATCAGAGTTTGACCAGGGGCTGGGGCTGGCCTGCCAACCACCTGGGGCCCCTAGCCCTGGCCAGACACTCCCCCAATGAGCCCTCTCCCACCCCAATTGAGGGTGGAGCTGGAGGGCCAACTGCCCATGACCCCACTCAGAGCAGGCAGGCTGGACCCAACCCATGCACAAATTGGTGCACTGGGCCTCTAGTAAATGTATAATTACATATTAAAAGTGCATTGTGATGCATAAAAACAACATAATAAATGCTTTTCCAATCTCTAATTCAAAAACTTCAAAGTCAGTTAACCTTGGGTGATCAATAACTGCCAATTATGGCGCTAAGCACCTTACAAACAATTCCTCATTAAACCTCCTAAGGTCACATGGCCAGTTGGTGATAATGACAGCATTGAAAATTAAGTCTATTAGCCTCCATTTCTTAACAATTGATCTCATTTCCCTGCAGTAATGTCACCTTAGCACATACCACAATTAATGAGATTTTGTTTTGTTTTTGGTGTCTTGTGATCATCCAATCTGAGGATGAAGTTAGTAAATGGCTGAGATTCAAAATATGTGCGAGGTATAGGTCAACAGTGCTGCACTTTTCTTTCACGGGCCTCCAAGTGGGATATGTATTTTTAAAAACCTCATTATTACATGATAGAATATCCCTTGTGAAAGAAACATACCCTTTGTTCATTGGCTTCAAATAAAACAGCTGTCTAAAAAGATAGTGGTAAATCAAGATGCTGAGATAAGAAAAATTATCTAACATATTAGCCTCCATTCTTTTTGCAAGGATTACAGTGTAATCAATGGTACAGAATAGGACATTTTCCTGAACTTTCCATTTAATGCTTGCTTCTTAACATGATGTGGTGATTTCACTAAGCCAGCACCTCCTTGTGCACAGAGCAAGCAAGAACAATAGATTTACTGTTATGAAAAACTCTGACTCAAAGTTTATTTTTATTTCACTCTACTAATAGAAAGATATCAGACTCACCACCTCAAAGAATACTGGGGAAAATGATAAATTTGTATAACTTGCTATTTCTTTCCTTCTTTCTTACAGTCTACTGTTCCTACTTTTTTGTATTTGTGTGCAGGCACAGAAAACACACACACACACACACCAGCTTTCTTGCTTATCATAATTATGGGTAGCAGGTTGCCTTAGTCCACGTGGTCTGTCATTGCAGAATACCACAGTGGGTGGCTTTTGCAAAACCAGAAGTTTCTGTTGTCCCATTTCTGGAGCCTAGATATACAAGGTCACAATCCTGAATAGTTGATTTCTGGTGAAAGATCTCTTCCTCGCCTGTAGATGGCCATCTTCTCTCTGTGTCTTCATATGAGGGGGGAGAAAGAGAACAAGCTCTCTGGTGACTCCTCATATGAAGGATTAATCCCCATTGTGTGCCCCCCACTTTTATAACTTCATCTAAATCTAAATAATTACCAAAGACCCTATCTCCAAAAGCCATCATATTGGGGGTTAAGGTTTCAACACATGGATTACTGAGAGACACAATTTCATTTATAGCTCATGTAGTATTATGTTTAAATTTTTCTATTTAAATTACTAAGGCACTATACATTATCCCTTTAATTTATTATTATTTTTAATTCAAGTTATATTTCTGAGTTATCTTCTTTTATAGAACATATATTTTAATGGAATTCTGTTTATGTTATTGGTAGATTATCTTGAATCTAATTGCACCTTGATTCCACTTACAGTATATGCTTCCATTATTACATATACTCTTAAATTATTGTTTTTGTCTGTTTCTGTCTGGATACCATGTAGACAATGACAGATGAGCCCTAATTCCCATAAAAATTGCTAAGTTGGCTTTGTCTAAGTATATTCAGAGTCAGAATTAATTTCCCAGAGGCAATTTCAAATTTATAAAATATATGCAAAATCACAAAGAATATAGAGGTTGCTCAGTGAAGACTTTCTGAATCCTAGCTGTGTTGCTCCTTCATTATTTTTCATTCCCCTGGAAGAATAGCCGGCATTAAAACAGATAATTTTCATTACTACTTTTGCACTGTTATTTATCTCATTTAACATGTAGTGGTCATTATTCTTTTAATTTTGATAGTTAACTTTAAATTACATGCAAAAAAGTCAGAGTCTTCTTTGTAACTGAGTTTCATAGAGATATAATTATTATGCTATGGATAGTTTGTATGTAACACACACACAAACACACACATACACACACATAAGAACTAGCAATTTCAAGTCAATTGTTTAATTGGTTAAGACTGCGGGACTCTGTCTCAAAATACTACTACTTGGAGATAAAAGTCAAATGTGAAGTCACTATGCCATAGTGCTCATGTATAAGTTAAGGCCGTCTTTTGTGATATACCTAAATTTCAAAATTATTTGCTTAAAAACTGTGATTATCTTATAGGACAAACTAAAAAAAAATTTACAAATAATGTATTTTTGAAATAGGACTTATATTCAGAATATGCAAAAATTATTAAAACTCAACAGTAAGAAAACAAGAAATCTGATTAAAAATGAGCAAGTGACACACCACCACCACCACCCATCCACCACCACCAAAAAACCATCACCACCCATCCACCACC
>PVJC01026576.1:0-23909 GCA_004026665.1 Murina feae
TTGTTTTATTCACTTGATTTTTAGGTTCACTTGTTGATAGATATGTATTTGTTGTTCATAATTTTTATCTTTACTTTTTCTTCTTCCTCTTCTCAAAGGATACCTTTCAGCATTCATATAATACTGGTTGGGTGGTGATGAACTCCTTTAGCTTTTTTTGTCTGTGAAGCTCTTTATCTGACCTTCAATTCTAAATGATAGGTTTGCTGGGTAAAGTAATCTTGGCTGTAGGTTCTTGCTGTTAATCACTTTGAATATTTCTTGCCACTCCCTTCTGGCCTGCAAAGTTTCTGTTGAGAAATCGGCTGACAGACGTATGGGTGCCCCTTGTAGGTAACTGACTGCTTTTCTCTTGCTGTTTTTAAAATTCTCTCCTTGTCTTTTGCTCTTGGCATTTTGATTATGATGTGTCTTGGTGTGGTCCTCTTTGGATTCCTTTTGTTTGGAATTCTCTGCGCTTCCTGGATTTGTAAGTCCACTTCTTTTTCCAGATAGGGAAAGCTTTCTGTCATTATTTCTTCAAATACGTTTTCAATATCTTGCTCTCTCTCTTCTCCTGGCACCGTTATAATTCTGATGTTGGTACGCTTGAAGTTGGCCCAAAGGCTCCTTACACAGTCTTCATATTTTTGGATTCTTTTTTCTTTTTGCTTATCCATTTGGGTGTTTTTTGTTTCTTCGTATTTCAATTCTTTGACTTGATTCTTGTGTTCCTCTAGTCTGTTGTTGGATCTCTGTATAATATTCTTTATTTTATTCAGTGTATGCTTAGATTTTATTAAAGGTCTCACTAAGTTTATCAGCAGTTTTTAGAAAATTTTTGAAAAACCTTATAACCATGATTTTGAACTCTATATCCTGTTGTTTGCTTTCCTCCTTTTCTGTCATTTGTGATCTGTTTCTTTGTCTCCACATTTTGGCTGCTTCTCTGGGTTGATAGAGTGACTTTCTGTGTTAGGTGATCACTGAGAGGAATTGACCTCCAAGCCTCTTGGTTATGAGAATCAGCTGTGTCTACAGTGGGAGAACTTCTGTGCTGGAGACACCCTTATGGGGCAAGAGTTGTTTCAGTGGGGCTTTGGTACTCACTGAGTCTGCCCTCTGAGTGTGTCCCTTATGAATCTGAGGAGTTGTATTTAGGATGGTACTACTCTGACTACTGGGTATGCTGGCTCTTGTATCTCCAAGGAGTTGCTATTGTAGTGTCAACCTATGAACCAGGAGGTCACAGTTCGATTCCCAGTCAGGGTACATGCATGGGTTGTGGGCTTGACCCCCAGTGTGAGGGATGCAGGAGGTAGCTGATCAACGATTCTCTCTCATCATTGTTGTTTCTCTTTCTCCCCACCCCTCTCCATTCTTCTCTGAAATCAATAAAAAGAAAAAAAGAACCACTTGGGTGGCTGGGAATTCAGGTGTTCCTTGGAGCCCTGGAAAAGTGGGGGCCTAGAGCCAAGCTAAGTTTGTGGAATGGGGCAGCTAGGAAGGCCCAGACTGGGTTAACACCCCTCAGTGTTCCCCTGGGGTCCTGCCCTGCACTGGTCTCAGTTGTGGATTCTGCCTCACCAGGACTCTCTTGCAGGCCTTGAGCTGCTGCAGTGCATCAGAAGCCAGCCGCTGCCAGAGGATGACCGGGCAGTGCCCCTGGAATTCAGCTGTATCCACCGCCCTAACTTTGCAAGCCTGGATGGGCAGACCTTCCCCTGATTAGTTGCTTGGTTCTTCTGGATTTTGTTAGATTTCACTTTGTCAGAAATAAAAGCCTGACCTGCCCAAGGCAGTTGAGATGGGAGGGAAAGTTTTGCTTAGCCATTGCTGAGAAAGATGTGAAGGGCATTGACTGAAGTTTGAATTTGTAACCTAATCCTGTCTCAAGCCTTCTAGGCATATATTTGAGACATCTCTCCTAAATGTAAGAAAGTATTCTTTGGACAAAGATATCTAATAAAATAAGAGACTCAATGTGAAAGGTCTTTGATGTGTTGTCCTCTTTCCTTTGGATTACTCTTGTGGCCCAGCAGGGCTCTGGGCAGGCCCAGTGCTGACATCTGGGGAGCCCCTGGAGACAGGCTGGAAACGGACTATGAAACAGAAAAGACAGCTTGTTCACCAACAATTTCTTTCAGACTTGGAGACTGGTCAGGCTGCTCTGAGTTAAAAATGGGGGCTTCTAAAAAAGAAGGGACCCTCCTAGGATCCTCAGAAGCCCTGTATACCTTAAAAGACAGACAAATGAGAGAAGAAAAGTATGGGGAGGGTTGTGTCTAGATGAAGACAGAAAGTGGTCCCACCCCAACTGCCTGGGGAAGCAGCAGCCTGGTGAATGTGGGTACCCCAAGCATTGTTCCGACTGCCAGAAGTTTGGCGGTGGGGCTGCGAAGGTTTTTTTTTCCTTTCTTTTTTTTCTGGAGCAAAGGATCCTGAGGTTCCCTCAAGTTATGAATAAATTGATTAGTAAGGCTTGCTAAATCTCCGTTCTAGTACTTTCCTGAATGCCAAATGCACATTTGGATCTCTTTACCTAAGATTTGTGGCAAGCTACATGTGTCTTCACTTGAACTCTTCTCTTGAGCCTTCTCCAGCAGCCAGCAATGAGCTATTAATAATATTCTAGGTGCGAGAAGATGGTGACTTGGACTAGTGCAGGGCTGTGGTGAAAGTGCTACAAAATGTTTGAATTTGAAATATAGTTTTGAAACCAGCAAAATTTGCTAATTTCATGGGTTTTGGCCAGTTAATAAACAAAAGTTAGTTGAGGTTCATGGTACAGGAATACTCATGAATTTGTCTGGAAGAAAACAAAACCATACTATTCTTTTTTTTTAATCCATTGACTTTTAGAGAGAGTGGAAGAGAGAGGGAAAGACAGAGAGAAATATCAATGTGAGAGAAACATTGGAACAGGGACCAAGCTGGGGAGGAGCCTGCAATCGAGGTACTTGCCCTTAACCAGAATCAAACCCAGGAGTGACCCTTTGGTCTGCAGGCCAATGCTCTATCCACTGAACCAAACTGGCTAGGGCATAAACCATACTATTCTTAAAAGGAATATCATGCTTACTTCCTAATTAATAATTTAAATATTAATGGCTCATGAAGTGGAGAGAAAACTTTTCATTTTGTAAAGACTTTTCATTTTGCAAAAAGATTATTTTCTCCCTCGATTAAGTTTCATATCAAGAATTGTCCTGTTGTGGAATATAAACTGATGAACAAAGCAAATACAGAGACACAGAAGCATTGAACAGACTGTCAAACCTCAGAGGGAAGGTAGGGGAGGGTGTGAGGGAGGGTAAGAGAGCAACCAAAGGACATGTATGCATGCAGATAAGCAAAACCAATGGACACAGACACTAGTGGGGTGAGGGCATGTGTTGCGGGAGAGGTCAATGGGGGAAAAAGGAGACATATGTAATACTTTCAATGATAAAGAATTAAAAAAAAAAAAAAGAATTGTCCTGGCCCGGTAGCTCAGTTGGTTAGAGCATTGTCCTGATATGACAAGGTTGTGTGTTTGATCCCCAGTTAGGGGACATACAAGAAGCAACCAATGAATACATAAATAAATGGAACAATAAATCAATGTTTTTTCTCTCCACTCAATAAAAAAAGTTATCAAATTGACATTCTGCTTTCTTGGAGTTGTAATTCTGATCTTTAAATCCCATCTCTAAAGATTGCTGTGTGGGCACAATGCAGGATTAAGGTAGGAGTTAATATCTCAAACAGTGGAGTGAGACTACATGCATTTAAATCTTAGCTCTACCACTAACTAGTTTTACAATCTTGGGCAAGTTACTGACTTCTCAGTTTGTTTATTTGTTTGTTTGTTTATTTATTTATTTATTTATTTATTTATTTATTTATTTACCTGCTGCCCTGGCCCAGGGGCCCATCCTCCAGTACATTTATTTTTTCATCTAATAGTAGCTACCTCTAACTATATAGATATAGTAAATATATATATTTTGCCTACATCTGTTCACTGACTCTTCTAACAGGCTTATAGTTTAAAATTTGTGCACTTTGGGGAGCGTGGTCCCTCAGCCCGGCCTGTGCCCTCTTGCAGTCTGGGACCCCTTGGGGGATGTCCACCTGCTGGCATGCCTGGCCAGCCTGGTGAGGGGCTGATGGCTATTTGCAGGCTGGCCAAGCCCCCCCAGTGGAGACCCTTACCTCATGGGGGTGTGGCCAGCCTGGGTGAGGGTTTGAGGGCCGTTTTCAGGCTGCCCACAGCTCCCATTGACCCAAGGTCCCAGCGAGGCTGGCTGGAATCAGGCTTCTGGGGTTTATTTATCTTATATAATTGAAACTTTGTTACCTTGAGCGGCGGCCTAGGCAGGCAACCAAAGCCTCCTGTTTGCTTCAGCTCCATGGCTTCTATAATTGAAACATTGTTGCTTGAGCAGAGGCCCACCAGCCTAGTCAGGCAGTTGCAACGGAAGCCTTCTGTTTACTCTAGCTCCATGGCTGCCAGCCTCCATCTTGGCTGGGTTAATTTGCATACAGCCACTCTGATTGGCTGGTGGGCATGGCTTGGCTGGTGGGTGTGGCTTAGATGTCTTGGAGTGATGGTCAATTTGCATATTACTCTTTTGTTAGATTAGATAGGCCTCTTCCTAGTTTCAAAGGCGAGAAGGAGAATTCAGGCATAAACCTGGTGACTGTTACCAGGTTCAGGATAAGAATGTGACCTGTATTAGTCTAATCAGGTGTCAGAAAAGGGTTTATATTTTACTCTTGGGTAAAGGACTCCCCACCTCCTTCTCTGTTAGATGAGACCAAAGAGTTATGTGGCACCAATTGCCACTGGCATCCTGCTTGTGAACAGGGAGAGGAACCAGTATATCCTGCTGACAAGGAGGAAAGCAGAGAAGGAACCTGGAACCTTGATGATATAATTGAGCAAATTGTACTCTGCCTGGAACCACCCTACCTCTGGCCTTCAGTTATATTAGGTAACAGAATGTCCTTATGTTTAAGATTGTTTCAGCCAGCATTGTTATATACCTGCAACCAAACTCATTCTGATACTTTACCTGTGGTAATGTGAGGATTAAGTGAGAAGATACCTAGGAAGCATTATTGGCACAATACTGGACAGTCTGTAAGCATGGATTGCTATTCTAAAGTCTGGGATCCAAAGACTGTAGTCTGGCTCTGGTTATGGGCCTGGCATTAGTAGGTTATAAAGAAAAGTGGAGTCAGTAATGTGTTACAGGGCTCAGGGACAGGGGAAGGGGAACTAGCACCTTCTTTTCTTTGGAACCTGAGGTGAAGTTGAGAGAAGTTAGTCCTGTCAGTGAATGGGCAAAGTCTAGGCACGGCTGTCATCTATGGGGTCTGAGCCAATTGTGTTTGATGGAGAGAGATGGAGGCCAAAGATGCTGAGGCCTAGGTGGGGGGAGGGAGGCTGCCCTTTCAAGTCCTGTAGAAATAAAATTACTTGGTACTTGCCATTAATTTTCTCCCAGGCTCCTTTTTTTTGGACTTTCAATTTCTTTATTGATTACAGTGTTACATATGTAATACCCCATTACCCAGCACCCCCCACTCACACCCTCACCCCTCTGTTGTCTGTGTCCATTGGTTAGGCTTATATTCATGCTCTCCCAGGCTCTTTTATTTTTAAATATATTTTTTATTGATTTCAGAGAAGAAGGGAGAGAAAGAGAGAGAGATAGAAACATCAACAATGAGAGAGAAAAATTGATTAGCTGCCTCCTGCACTCCCCACACTGGGGATCCAGCTCACAACCTGGATATGTGCCCTGACCAGGAATCATACTGTGACCTCTTGGTTCATAGGTCAATGCTCAACCACTGAGCGACACCGGGTCAGGGCCCCTTTAGAAAAGTATAAAGAGCTTTGGGAAAAGTAACAGATCAAATATATGACCGTATGAGTGAAGCTGGATGATCACTCTCCACTTGACTGAAAAGCTGTTGAGATTGCAGGTTGGAAGTTGCTGAAAGCTGAGTACAAGGCTCAGAGAAACAAGACACTTTTATTCATTCAATGTCATTGAGTGCCCACTGCACGGTGTAAGATTATAATGCCAGTGAGATGGACCTGCTCTCAAGTAGTTTCAGTTGTGGCACCTGAGTTTGGGCCCAAGTGAAGACATTTAGAGGTGATGCTCAGGAGAAAATCTGGACAGGGGACATGTGCCTGGTGAGCTTGCTGGCATTATAGTTGAGATCATAGATAAGACCACCTGGGGGAGAGTGAGAAAGGTCGGGAGAAAAGGGGAGAGGCCGATGATGGAACCTGTGGGACATTGACAGTCAAATGATGAAAAAATATGAGGAGATTTGAAAAACGAATAGAGGTGATGGAGCCAGAAAGCTAAAGAGGCAAACTGAGAAGAGTTTTCAGAGTGGTTGTAGTATCCACCACCTTAGAAAGGCAGAAGGGATGCTGATGCATGTGTTCATTGAGTCAATTTCTAAAAGCTCATGGGGAACTCAGAGCAGTTGTTCTGTGGTGTTGGGGATGCACGGGTCTGACTGCCATATGCTGATGAGTGGAAATGGAAAGCCTTATGTAATTTATCTCATGCGCAGTTTGGTTCTAATGATGAGATGGAGAGTGAAATACAGAGTAACATGGGAAAAGCTTACTCATGTTTATGAGGAAAACGGTGAGAGCGAGAAGCTGGAGATATGGGGAAGGAGAGGATAATGGACAACCTTGAGGATCCAGAGCATAACAGTCTTCCTTTTTCTCTCCCTAAATATATCTTTTATTGATTCCAGAGAGGAAAAGAGAGAGAGAGAGAGAGAGAGAGAGAGAGAGAGAGAGAGAGAGAGAGAGAGAGAGAAACATCAATGATGAAAAAGAATCATCCATTGGCTGCCTCCTGCACGCCCCCTACTGGGGACCAGGCCTGACACGCAGGCATGTACCCTGACCGGGAATGAAACCTTGAACTCCCGGTTCATAGGTTGATGCTCAACCACTGAACCATGCAGAACAGCAGAACAGTCTTTTTTATTTTTACTTTTTTATTTTTTTATTTTTTAATATCTTTATTGTTCAGATTGTTACAGTTGTTCCTCTTTTTTCCCCCATAGCTCCCCTCCTCCCAGTTCCCACCCCATTTTCTGTCCCCATCCCCCCCCCCCATAGGTGTACGATCATTGTCCATTCTCTTCCTGCACCTCATCCATAGGTGTACGATCATTGTCCATTCTCTTCCTGCACCCCCAACACCCTTTACCCCCGAAAATTGTCAGTCCGCTCCCTTTCTATGCCTCTGATTCTATTCTATTCACCAGTTTATTCTGTTCATCAGATTTCTTATTCACTTGATTTTTAGATTCACTTGTTGATAGATATGTATTTGTTGTTCATAATTTTTTATCTTTATTTTTTCTTCATCCTCTTCTCAAAGGATACCTTTCAGTATTTCATATAATACTGTTTGGGTGGTGGTGAACTCCTTTAGCTTTTTCTTGTCTGTGAAGCTCTTTATTCGACCTTCAATTCTGAATGATAGCTTTGCTGGGTAAAGTAATTTTGGCTATAGGTTCTTGCTGTTCATCACTTTGAATATTTCTTGCCACTCCCTTCTGGCTTGCAAAGTTTCTATTGAGGAATTAGCTGACAGTCGTATGGGTCTCCCCTTGTAGGTAACTAACTGCTTTTCTCTTGTAGCTTTTAGGATTCTCTCCTTGTCTTTTGCTCTTGGCATTTTGATTATGATGTGTCTTGGTGTGGTCCTTCTTAGGTTCCTTTTGATTGGGGTTCTCTGCGCCTCCTGGACTTGGAAGTCTATTTCTTTCACCAGGTGGGGGAAGTTTCTGTAATTATTTCTTCAAATAGGTTTTCAATATCTTGCTCTTTCTCTTCTTCTGGTACCCCTATAATTCTGATGTTGGTGTGCTTGAAGTTGTCCCAGAGACTCCTTACACTATCTTCATACTTCTTGATTTTTTTCTTTTCTTTTCTTTTCTTTTCTTTTCTTTTCTTTTCTTTTCTTTTCTTTTCTTTTCTTTTCTTTTCTCTTCTCTTCTCTTCTCTTCTCTTCTCTTCTCTTCTCTTCTCTTCTCTTCTCTTTTCTTTTCTTTTTTTGGCTTTTCCAGCTGGGTGAGTTTTGCTTCTTTATATTTCATATCTTTGACTTGATTCTTGCGATCCTCTCGTCTGCTGTTGGATCTCTGTATATTATTCTTTATTTCAGTCAGTGTATGCTTAATTTCTAGCTGGTTCTTTTTCATATGCTCGAGAGTCTCACTAAATTTATCGGCAATCTCTAGAATATTCTTGAAAAGTCTTATAACCATGGTTTTGAACTCTATATCCAGTCATTTGCGTTCCTCCATTTCTGTCTTTTGTGATTTGTTTCTTAGTCTCCGCATTTTGGCTTTCTGTGTTAGGTGTCCTGTAGGGCCCAATGATTCAGCCTCCCCAATCACCTGGGATGGACACTCTTGTTGTATGCCTTTGAAGGCTGGGTGCACAGTCTTGTAGTTATCACTGGGAGGTATCACTGGGAGGAAATGATCTGCGGGCTTTTCTCCTTGTTGTTTGGGGTTTGGATTTTTTGGAGTTCTGCCCCGGCTGCAGGTTATGCTGAAGGCTGGCAGGCACACAGCTTGGGCGGGGTTGTAGGTGGGGTGGGATGGGGTCTCAGAGTCACAGGGCAGAGCAACCCACAATGGCTGCTCTTCCGCTGCTGAGTCTGCGCGCGCCTCTCAGTCCCCAAATCTCCGCGCCAGTGACTCCTGCGAACAGCACTGGCAGAAAATCGTTAGTCTTCAGTCCCGCTGCCCTGCAGCCCATGCCGCACTCTTTGCGACCCCGGGAGTCCACAATCTCCTCTCTAGCCGCGAACCTGACCGAGCGCAGCCGCCGCTCCCCTTCACCCGTGCCGCCACGCCTCCGTGCCGCCGCCTCCGTGCCGCCGCCTCCGTTCCGCGCATCTCTCAGTACCTTTCAGTTTTGGCGCAGGGAGCTTCCACTCAGTCTCAAAGCACTCCTTCTCTTGCCTTCTGGTTGCAAAGCCTCCCCTCCCTTGGTTCTGGAGGATGGCCATTTATCTGTATAGTTGTATTTAAAAATATAGTTGTGGAGGCTGTGCATTTAGGTATATACCTCATGCCGCCATCTTGGTTCTCCCAGTCTTTTTTATTAAAAAAAATATATATATTTTATTGATTTTTTACAGAGAGGAAGGGAGAGGGGTAGAGAGTTAGAAACATCAGTGAGAGAGAAACATTGATCAGCTGCCTCCTGCACCCCCCCACCCCCCACTGGGGATGTGCCCACAGTCAAGGTACATGCCCTTGACTGGAATTGAACCTGGGACCCTTCAGTCCGCAGGCTGATGCTCTATCCACCGAGCCAAACCGGTTAGGGCAGAACAGTCTTTCTTTAAAGGCAGGGAGTTTCCATCCTGGGGTACAGAGGCCCCACTACCAAGCCTGCGGTGGGTTCTCTGGTAATGGGAGGTGGTGTTGCAGCATCACCCAGAAGGCTCAAGTGAGGAGCTTCAGAGATGCTCAGAAGCGCCTATAATCTGGAATGTGTGTGGTGTGATGTTCTCATTACTCACACGATGGCAAGGGGCATCCTGAGCTGCAGCAATGGAAAGAAAAGTTTGACTCCCGAGTTACTTAGGGTCACAGGCATGGGTGGGGCTGACAATCCAGGAAGGTAGTGTAGGCAAAGGGGAAGGAAAGGAAGAAGCAGCAATGCATAGAGAGATGAGCATTACTAATGATAAGAAAAAAAGCGTATTGGTAACAAGGTGTAAAAGTAGGTATAGGTTGTGACAGTGTATGGGAACACTGCTAGGACCTGCATGTCTACCCTAGAGTATGCTGACTGTAAACTTGCCAATGAAATTATAATAGAAACTAGAGGCCTGATGCAAAAAATTGGTGCAAGAGTAGACCTTCCTTCCCCCGCTGCCAACCCCGGCTTCCCTCTGGCACCCAGAACCCAGGCTTCCCTCCAGCTGCCAGCAGGCATCCAGGATCTGGGCTTCCCTTGCAGCTCCGGCTTTGTCTGGAAAGATGGAAGGATGTCTGGAAGGACATCTGGTCTAATTAGCATACTATGCTTTAATTATTATAGATGAAGTCCCTCATGTGAATGGGCAAAGAGGAGTATATCATTCCAATGTGCTTTTGGATTTTCTATTTATTTATTTACTAGAGGCCTGGTGCACAAAATTTGTGCGCGGGGCATATGTGTGTCCCTCAGCCCAATCTGCACCCTTTCCAATGTGGGGTCCCTCTCACAATCCAGGACTACTGGCTCCCAACCACTTGCCTGCCTGCATGCCTGATTGCCCCTAACCACTTCTGCTTGCCAGCCTAATCTCCCCAAACTACTCCTCTGCCAGCCTAATCGATGCCTAACTGCCCTCCCTTGCCAGTCTGGTCACCCATAACTGCCCTCCCCTGCCAGCCTGGTTCCCTCCAACTGTCCTCACCTGCAGGCCTGATCCCCCCCCAACTGCCCTCTTCTGCAGGCCTGGGCCACCCCCCTAACTGCCCTACTCTGCTGGCCCGGTCACCCCTAACTGCCCTCCCCTGCAGGCCTGATCTCCCCCAGCTGCCCTCCCCTGCCAGCCATCTTGTGTCCACATGGGGGCGGCCATCTTGTGTGTTGGAATGATGGTCAATTTGCGTATTACCACTTTATTATATAGGATTTAGAAAAAAATTCCATTCATCAGTTTTGTGGTGCTGTGATATCCAGGGCAGTGCATAAAACCTGTGGCTTAAACATAATGTGTCTGATGAATTTCTGTTTTGAAATGTAGTAAAAACTTCAACAATTTGGAATTAGGTAGGCTTGAGGGTGAATTACTTATTGTAATTAGTGAAAATTTAAAAATTTTTAAAGAAATGATTTTTACTCTACTAGATTCCAGAGGCAGTTAAAACCAGGCTAATTGCCCTGACCAGTTTGGCTCAGTGGATAGAGCATCGGCCTGTGGACTGAAGGGTCCCAGGTTCGATTCCAGTCAAGGGCATGTACCTGGGTTGTGGGCACATCCCCAGTATGGGGTGTGCAGGAGGCAGCTGATCAATGTTTCTCTCTCATCGATGTTTCTAACTCTCTATCCCTCTCCCCTTCTCTCTGTAAAAAATCAATAAAATACATTAAAAAAAAAACCTAGGCTAATAAAACTGGTCACTTCAAGGTCTGGGAGCCTGTATTTATCAATGGTTAGGGCAGAATAATTGTCCTAAAGATAATTTGCTTTTAAATGGTGGGGGTGAGAAGTACCGCTACAGTAGTTGAAAGGCGTTTGGAAGGGTTCACACTTCTACGTTGGTCAAGTGGCACGGTCCGTGCAGTTTTATTTTCACTGGTTTCTCCGGGAGGTGGTGGGACAGGCACACACTTTTTATGACCTCATGTAGAGCCGTGATGGGAAGGCCCCTCATGTTACCCTCATTCTTCTTCCTACTGTCGAACACACCTCTGGTACGGCTTTGTTGCTATGTATTCCAGAGCTCTAACTTTCTGAGCCTCCACTAAAATCATTCCCCTGGAATTAACCATGGACGCAGAGTGAAAAATTGCTAGTGGGACAGAAAGAGTGGGGATTTATTTTAGGAAAGAAGGAAGAGATACTTTTTGGAGCAGAAGCCCTCCCCTGGGAAGGCAGAGCTAGGTAGGTGCTAAGAATGGTGATTGTGAGTAGCCAGGGGCTGGGGCATTTGAGTACTGCCTGGTCACCACTTCCTGTCACTTGCTGAACAAGCCCTTTTATCATCGTTAACGTGAAGCCCACATGCACTAGTATCTGAGTTTTTTTAAAAAAAATATTTTATTGATTTTTTACAGAGAGGAAGGGAGAGGGATAGAGAGTTAGAAACATCGATCAGCTGCCTCCTGCACACCCCCTACTGGGAATGTGCCCGAAACCAAGGTACATGCCCTAGACCGGAATCGAACCTGCGACCCTTGAGTCCGCAGGCCGATGCTCTATCCACTGGGCCAAAGCAGCTAGGGCAGTATCTGAGTTTTGATATATCAAACAAAAAAATAAAATAAAATCAATGGCAAATTATTATTTTTTAAAATAAAACCCTCAAAGGTATTTTCAAGCCTCTCTTCCTCCCAAATTACCAATGATGTCTCCAGCCACCCAAATTTGTATATGGTCAGTTTGGTTGACTGGGACCAGTCAGGTTGGAACCCACCAAGTAGTTCCAGAGAAAGACAGTGACATTAGTTGTTTATAGACATCTTTTTAATGTTTTACTTTAAAACAAATAATCCCAGTAAAAGAGAGCAAAGGAAATGACATTTTCATGGTAGCTTGAAATGGATATGGTATTCCTGACTTATTTGTTTTCAGGAAACAGACAATTGCATTGTTGTACATGACTTTTAAAACTGCTCACGTAAATGCACGTACTTATATTAAATTAAGTTTCTCTTACAAAAACACAACCAAGTCATTTTAAGGCAAAAAAGAAAAAAATCAGCTTCTAGGGAGATAAGATAATATTCTGGTGTTTTCGGAAGTGATCCATTAATTTAGTTGCTCATGTGTCCATATTCCTTACAGTTTTGCTTTGCAAATGGGCAAGAGAATTCGTCCCTTTGTGCCTGGTGTCCTCCTCTCTCTTAGACATATTTTACCTGCAGATTAAGAACTTTCAGAATCGCTGAGTCAGCGGGAGGTGAGAAAGGCACCCTTGAGCAGGAGATGATGACTAAAAAACTCAATAAAGTGTCTTACTTTGAACAAAACTTGCAATCTACATATATTAATTTAGTTGAACACAATGCAAACATTTAGATCAGACACAGAACATCTTTTAGTTAACCTCATATAAGGGATGTTTGCAATGAAGTGCTAGCTTGAGCAGCCCTGCATGTTGAAGAAGGCAGACAGACTTGAGCTGAGAAAGCATGTGGTTACTCAGTGCTCAGCGAAACTGTGCTTCTAGACATCATTTGGGATTGACCAACGGGACTCTGCTAGGTATAAGTGGGAGACCCCTCCGAACTCCACAGAGAGACGCACAACAGACAGACCCTGCATTTTCCACACCACACAACTACATTTGAATATCCAATAATTTTTTTTGTTAGAGTTAAGATAGATGCAATATGGTCATGGCTTCGATGTATAAAAGTTCCTCACAACATGGTTCATTGCATTTTGCTGTGATTAAGACCTCAGTGATGTTTGTAGGTTTTGTTTCTGAATCTTCTGTCTTCGGCAATGCTGGATGAACTGTGCTGTGTTTGAAGCCCAAGGAGGGGTCCCCAATACATTCAAAATTCCTGCTGCCAGTGGGGTTTGACCCAGGACAGAGTGTGTCCAAGAATCAGTGCTGCCTGAAAGTTGCTGCCTCTTCCCTCTTCCTCTGGGAATATGGAGATGGCTGGCTTTACGTCCGTGGAGGTGTGTGCATGCATGCGTGTATTTGTGTGTGCAACCTCCTCCAGAGGGTGTATACAACTTCAGGTTGAGTAGAGACATGGGTAGATGAAAAATTGCATTAGGTAATTGATTAAGATTCTATGTTTCAAAAATGAAAATAAATGCTTTAAAAGTTTGGTAAAATCCATTTAGCTGGAGTGTAAAATTAGACTCTTCCTTCAGTGTGTCTCCAGTGGCAGAGAAGATTCTGAATGATACACTCCAGGGGAATGTGCTAGAACTTGGGTGAGAAGAGGACGCTTTCAAAATGTCGGTGTCTATCAAAAGGGACAAGGACTTTAAAAGGTTGGGAAGCACATTTTAGGTGGAGTGGAGAAGTGGTTTCCTTGGGGTTGGAGGCTGGGTAAGGCTAGTGAAGTTCAGAAGCCAAATAGTGGCAGAGAATTGATAAGCAGTTACTGGAGAAGAAAAGTAAGGAGAGAGTCAGAGGTGGAGAAAGCAGGTTGTGAGAGAGAACGGGGATTTCAGGGCCTCCTCCTGCCTTTGGCTACCCAGTTGATCTTCCTGCTCATTCTTTGGGCTGCTGGGAGTTTTTCAGCAGGCAGCACTATTTGTGGGGGATTGGGTGGGGTAGGGTTAGGGGGAGGAGGCCTTTAAAAATATCCCTTGTGGCTAGAGTTGAAGTGAATTGAGGGCTATCCTGCTTCTCCTTGCCTTTCGAAGGCCATTACCTTGGCTGAAGTTCTGCAGGTCTGAGATCAGTAGACTGGTTTCTAACAAGCTGTCAGCTTTGCTTGCTTTCCAGTAAATACATGTTCTATTTTATTTCTCTTGGGCTTTTTGTGGTCCTGTTATATGATGAAATGTTTTGATTTGCAGACCCTGCCAGTGTTACCTGGCTTTTCTAACTATAAATGCTTATACTGTACCAGGAAACCGAACCAATAATTTCAGATTTGGAACAATATTCTTGGGGAGAATAGAAAATGCTCACTATAAGAAGTAAAGGAGGTTTCGTTTTAGCCGTTCATATGTAAAATGTACTACATAATAGCAAAAAACATTCAGGGCATATTAAAAAAATAAATACCTTGCAAAATTCTCTGTTTCTATATAAGAATAAGATGTTTAGGTAGTTGAATTTCTTAGTAGTATTCATTTTCTAAAAAAAAAAAAAAAAAAAAATTTGAGTTCTTTTATTTTGGTATTTTTCTCTCCCTTTCTTTGCCCTTTGAGGGGAAGTCACTTTCTTGAACTTCACTGACTTCCCGGTGTTTTGTCTGGGTTCTTCTCAGGCCTTCCCCATCTCAGTCTCACTCCCATGTCTCAGTCCCTGGGATCCTGCCTGTGAACCAGCGTAGTGGAAACGGCTTCTCACACTTCCCCTTTCTGTGGGCAGCGTTGGCAAGTCTGGGCAGGCGCCATCGCAGAGAGCTCAGCCCAACCACACTGGCCATCCTACTGATCAGCATTTCCTCTGTTTGGGTAGAACTTGACAACTTTTAAAGTTGATTCCAGCCATTAGAGGAATAAGTTTCCATAATGTCAACTGTGTCAAATAGTCTATTTGCCCCACTGGCCCTGAAATTCATGATTTGTACATTTTCTAATTGAAGAACATTCTCATCATAAAGGACAACATGAAAATGATGTGCAAAATTGCTTGCCACAGCAGTAAATCACCAAAAGCACACATACTGACATTCAAAGTACATTAATAATAATATGACTGAGTAAGGACTGGGTTGGCAACTATATATCTTGAAATAAGCAGCCATTTCTACTGTTCCCAAATTCTGCTTTACTTGGTACCTGGTTAGCAGCTGTTGATGAGTGCCATTATGTTTAAATATACATCATGGCCTAATTTTGAAAATATATTTTGCATTTTATCGCAAAGCAGAAATGGCTGAAATTTGAAGGTGTTTACTCCCAAAATTTCAAAATAGAGAGTCAAAATCTTCTAAGTGGCCTAATTTTCATACATCCCACAGCATTAGCAGCGTTTGGTTTCTCAGGATTATTAACTCAAGGTACGTTACTAAATGAGCGGGTTAATGTGGATGTACCTCGGAATTTCAGCCATCCCTAAACATGCATTTTCATGCAATTAAAAGATAATGGGCTTATAAACTGCCTTTCATGTTCTTCCTGATTCTTGCAGATTCAACTTTAGAAGGGCTTTTGAAATAGTTCATGCAATGATATGTATGGCTAAAGGAACTGCGATGCCTAGAAAGAAGACGAACTTATTTCAGTTTGACGTGAGGCAAGCTGAGGGCATCTGTACTTTCTCCGGCCTTGCAAATGCTCTGAGATGATCGAGACCTTCCAGTCCTTAGTGAGTCTGACGCAAAAGCAGTTTCCCTGGCAGGCTGCGGCGCAGCATCGAAAGTGTCTGTCTCCGCCTCTTCCGAACCCAGCTCTTCATCAGTTATAAACAATTTGGATTCCCTCCATTTGGGGTAAAAATCTTGGCTGCCTCTGGAGCCACTTGACTCACTCCCCGAAAGCTGGATATTCAGCTCCTCTGTGGACCTGACCAGGTTTTGTACAGACAAAGATTTGCCCAAGTCCTTGGGCGCCACTGGGTGGACGGACAGCAGAGTTTCTCCTCCCATGTCAAAGCTCTTCCTCAGAGAACGGTCCCTGGTCAGATTTGACGGTGCAACCTGAACATTTTCCTTGGAGGCAACAAGGCAGGCGGTGACGTCAGGAATGCTCTCCTGTAAGCCTGTGGGGTGTGGGTGCAGGGTCTCTGGCCTGGGCGGGTGCTTGATGGCTGGGAGAGGAGGCGGGATCTGTAAAGTTGCTGGGGCTGCTGGCTTAGGGGCCGCATTTATTTGGTTTGCAATGTTGTTGGTGGCCGCCACAGAGGAGCCATCGCTTTGACTCAATGGCACCTGTGTCGCTTGACTGTGCATAGTGGGGCTCAGCGCGTAGAAAGTCTGAGCGCTGAACTCATTTGGCGTCAGAATGAACTGCAGGCCCCGAGAGATGTTGGCACTAGCTGATCTGGTTAGGCAGCCGCTGTTCTGGGCGGAGCTGGACAGGTCTTTGCTGTCCACGGGGCTGTGGTAGTCAGATGTCTGTTCACATTCAAACGGTGGGATCTGGAATGAGGCCAAAGTGAGGGCTGAGGCGGAGCCTTTCCGGAGGACCTGCTGGTATATGTCCAGCAGGCAGTCCAGCTTGGACTCGATGGACTGTACCTGCAAATGGGGGAAATGGTCACAGATGAGTATAACTGTTACTAAGACAGGGCTTCACCTTTAGAATTAAAAAAATAAAACCATTGTGTGCCAGTACAGTAAAATATAGAGTTTAAGGATAATGCAGACCTGATGTTTATCACCATTTTATTTTATTTAAAAATTTTTTTTAATTTAGTACCATTGTACGTCATGTCTAGCAGTGGTGGGGCCAAGAGAGGACTTAGGAGAGGGATGCTGTGGCCTCTTCGTAATCTTCATCAGCACCCCCTCCCTTTACAGTGGACAATTGATATTCGCCAAGCCCATATAATCACTGTACAAATGCAACTTCACGACTGCCCAGCCCAATCAGGTTGCCTTTCCCAAGCCTCTTCTGTGAAAACACGCTGGAACTCTACTGCACTGTAGTAAGGCACTTATTCTATAATAAAATCAAGACCTCACATAGCAGTCTAGGTGATTGTGAGTTGAAAAATAAAGACATAGAATGCTTCAGAATTAATACCTGAAATATTTATGATTAAATTGGGGTAGCAATTTGATTTCTGAAAGATGGTCTTTATAGTGATAATGAGTGTTTTTGTTTTTTTTTACAGAAAGAAGAGAGACAATAAGAATAAAAGAGAGACAATAAGAATAACCAAAACACAAATAAAAAATTGATACTTTTTTATCTTAGTGTTGAAATCTACAATTGCTTCCTGTGTGGTCAGGTGAGATTTTCTGTTCCTTATATGGAAGTGTCTATGCACGAAGAGCATTTCATTTCATTCGCTCTTTTTTGATTTTATTTCTTGATTTACCTTTCAAAATATATTAATCACTAAAATACATCCAGTTGCCAAATCCAGTTTTGATTTCTAAAAATTCTGGCTAAAATTCTAACCAATAGCGTTCAGTTGTACCTGTTTCTCAACCTTGACCACGCGGCCGAGCATACTGAGGTCGTCTGTGGTCTCATGCTCTGCTGGTATTTTCTCTCGGCTCTTCTTATCTGATGTGATTTGCCCTTTTCCAAGAATTTGATCAACACTAGCAGAGAAAGAGGACATCTGATTATGAGTACTGAAGATGGAGGCTGCCCTAGGCCACAATGAAGTGTGTTAAAAAGAAAAATTCAATACAGTTATCTATAATTTATGTAAGGTGAAATAAACATGAACTTGTTCCAGTTGATATGCTTTATTTTCTTAACATGAGAATTACATAAAAGATTAATTTTCTTATTATTCTAGTCCAGGATGAAATCACTTAAGGGCGATCTTCTGGAGGCAAAATTGCTTTAAACTACAAATTACAGAGTAACTTAAAAGAGGTCACTTGCCTGTTTCCATCTTTGACCAAGTATTTCCAAAATTAACTACTTAAACTATAACAATATCATAATTATGGTGATTTCACATTAATAGATTACTCAATGAACATTTATTGTTCGTCTGATATGTGAAAGATAAGCAGATAAAAAAGCTATTGGAATTCTAGTTGGAAAATATACTCTAGATTAGTTATGAAAATTTGGTAGTAGTTCAATTTGATAAAAAAACCCTTAAGAGCCACACATAGTTCTATTAAAGGACTTGGAAGACTGCTACCATGTAGGCAAAGATTGTCACATGACCACAGGATGAGTTAAAACCATTTCCAAGGAGCCTTGATCACCCTGACTGGGAATTGCAGTACTTTATTTTGTGTGTTAGAACTGAATTATCAGGAGGACCGACTCAACTTCCCAGTTTACTTTGTCTGCATAGAAATATAGGCAGTGCCTACCTTCTGTCATGACATAAAATCTATTAAACTCTAAGCTCAAAAGAATGGGGTTATTATTTTGTTAATACCTGGATGCCCACAGCACGTGGCACACATTACACGCTCAATAATTACCTGCTAAAAAAATAAACGAATGAACACATTGTAATTTTTATTTTTGTAACTGATTAAGAGGTGTTTTACTAAGGGTCTAGTTTATATCCCTTACCTTGGGCTAAGTGCACTGTGGGCATATAAGCCAATGTTTCAGACTCAGTCCTTGTATTTTAAGACTATTTAAGCACAAATGCTAAAGTGCCTAAGAGTGAAGCAAAATCCTTAAAATTGACTATATATTTTGCCTTCAAGATAACACAATTAGACACATGTAGTTGGAATAGCATGTTGAACTAATTTCTTTTAATCACTCAGTAAGATGCTCACTGGCACAACAGTGTGTATCTAGTACTTACGGGACATGAAGGAAGGAAAGGGCCCAGTATTAATCACAAGGAAGGAGAACAAACTTGCAACAAGGAAACAATGTAAGGGCCAGCCAGTCATTTTTCAGTCTTGACTCTGGCACAGTATGCTGTGATTCTGAATGCTTTTATTCCCATAGTGGACTTTATTTTTTGTTAATCCTCACCCAGGGATATTTTCCCATTGATTTTTAGAGAGAGTAGAAGGGAGAGGGAGAGACAGAGAGAAACACTGATGTGAGAGACACATCGATTGGTTGCCTCCTGCACACACCCTGACCAGGGAGGGACGGGGAATCTGCAACCAAGGTACATGCCCTTGACTGGAATTGAACCCAGGACCTTTCAGTCCACGGTTCGATGCTCTATCCCACTGAGCCAAACTGACTAGGGTTCTGTAGTGGATTTTAAATGCTTTGGGGGGTCAGAGTAGGGAAAGATATTTTTGTGGGCAGTATAGTCAGGTGAAGTTTAATGAAAGAAGAAGACTAGTTTATTCCTGAAGGATGGTTAGAATTTAGATAATAACAAAACAGCAGCATCAGTGATAATTCAGAGGGTATCAGAACAACCATTAACATTTATTGAGCACTCATTTACTGTGTGTTAATTAATTCGATTCTCATGACAACCCTAAGAGGCAAGCGCTAATATTATCCCCATTTTTTGTTGTTGTTAATGCTCACTCAATATTTTTCCATTGATTATTTTAGACAGAGTGGAAGGGAGGGGGAGAGACACACAGAGAGAAATATCAATGTGAGAGAGACACATCCTTTGGTTGCCTCCTGACCAGCGCTGGGGATTGAGCCAGTAACAGAGGTTCGTGCCCTTGACTCGAATCAAATCTGGGATCTTTTAATATTTGGGCCAATGCTCTATCCACTGAGTCAAGCTGTCTAGGGCAATCCTTATTTAAAAAAATATGTTCTTTATTGATTTCTAAGAGAGGAAGGAAGAGAGATAGAAATATTAATGAGAGAGAAGCATTGATTGGCTGCTTCCTTCACATCTCTTACTAGGGACGAACCCTGAAACCTAGGCATGTGCTCTGACGGGGAATCAAACCAGTGACCTCCTGGTGCATGGGTCGATGCTCAACCACTGAGGCACATGAACTGGGCACATTATCCCCTTTTTTACAGATGAGGAAACTGAGACACTGTATCATCGAAGGCTTCTAATACTGGATTTATATCCTTAAATAAAATCTATGCTGAAAGCAAGGCCCAGTTCCCCACTAAAAATGGATTAGAACTATGGAATTTAAGAGTTTTCTCTTCTACAGAGTTCCTTCCGATAGTTTCTGTGCCTTTCCTTTACAACAATAACATTTCAATTGCTCACCGTGTTTGAAGGCTCTTAATTCTACACAACATGTCCAGGTGACCAGCTGAATATTGTTCAATTACATCTTTTACATCATATGGGCGTAATGTTTCTTTAAACTTCCGTTTTGCAACATGAAATTTCATTATTCTGTAAGAGCAACAAATGATACATTGCAAAGTAAGTTACAAAAATAGCATATTAGTAAAATGTAAGAAACTCTAGGGGGGAAAAGTCACGCACCAAATTATTTTAGACTCCTATGAAAATGCAATATGAAAGCCTGAGATTACAGGAAACAACTTCAGAATATCTCATATGGGGCAAACCACTTTTAGCAGAAAAACACACTAAAAAGAGATTATCTTTGAAGTGCCGCACCTTTTTATTGTACCTTTTTAATGTTCATTGAAACCCTGATTTAAAATTAAGGTCAAAATGCAATTCTCCCTTTTCCATGTGATCCCCAGAAGTCCAAGATATAGCACTTACTGATTGCATTCCTTATGAAATATAAAAATTGTTAAAATGGTCTTTTATTAATGATACTCATTTAAAAATATATTTTAATTCATTTCAGAGAGGAAGGGAAAGGGAGAAACAGAAACATCAATAATGAGAGAGAATCATTGATTAGTTACCTTCTGCACGCCCCCTACCGGGTGGGGATGGAGCCCACAACCTGGGCCCCAACTGAGAACTGAATCTGCGACCTCTTGGTGCATGGGATGATGCTCAACCAACTGAAGCACACTGGCCAGGGCATGAGTTTTTCTTTTTATTACTAAGCCACCCCCATGTTTTAAAACAACATTTTATCAGTGCATTCCATGATGCCATATATAGCTAAGCTGCATAAGATAACCAGTGCTTGCAATAACTTGGTATAATTCCTGAAGAAAGCAAAGAAACAATGGTTGAATGAATCTATGCAGCCTTATTGCCGGTAAATATTAAGTCTTGGTGCTTTTTCAACTATTAAGTGGCTCATAGACTTGCACTATCACATTCAGGCCAGGAATCAATCGATGAGGCTCTATGAACCAAAATTTATTCGCCCTTGGTGAAAAGAGGGAAGATGAGGAACAAATGAGTTTAAACAGAAATCGTCATTACCTATCCTAAGTGATAGCCAACTGCAAGGAATCCAAATTGCTTTATTGGTTAAAAAGCCTCCAACTCTCTTGTAATTGTATTATCTTCAAATTAATTGTATCCTAATTAATCCTGAACCATCTATCCATAATATATATTGTTTTCTTAAATTCAGGTATACTTGTAATTGACATATTATATTGGTTTCAGGTATGCAACAGAATGATTTCATATTTAAATATACTGTTTTACAAAATTGTCACCACTACGAGTCTACTTACTATCCATCCCCATATATATAATATAGAATATGAACATCCAAGAATGTCCATAATATTCTTTCTCTCTCTACCATATTTTCTCCACCAATCTCTTCTTTAGTTAGGATAGTTTTTGTTTGCAAAGACATTTAAACAACATTATCAGCAGAAAGAAAAGAAAATCTGTTTTTAATGTAACCTCTTAGTATTTAGCTTCGGTTCACAAATCTGTTTATCAGCATTTAGGTTTGATTGGAGCTCAGACTCCTATATTGAAAAACTGGGAAAAAATAGTTCAATACATATCCCGTGAAAATTTCACCCTGAATGACCATTTTAAACATATCTGTTTCCTCACACTAGATTGTCAGCTGCATGAAAGCAGGATGGGCCTCTTGCATTCAATATAGTGCTCGGTAAAGGTTAGCGACTGTTACTACCCCTGCTATGACCGTTACTATGCCTGTTCTTCAACACTATCCTCAGAGCTTAGCACAGTTCCTGATACACAGTGGAAAAATACATTTATTAAATAAAAGGATTAAGGAAAGAAAAGATCCTCTAATAAGATTTAAAATAAAGACAAAAAAAAAAAAAACCCAAACCAAACAAAAAACAACCCAGAAGAAAAGCTAATCTAATTTTGCTTCTCTTCAATGGTGCCTGGGTGGGCAGGAAAAAAGGAAAATCCTTTTTATGTGCCTGTAGGTGTTTTTCTGGTTGTCACTGTTTGTGTTTTCAATATTATTTCTACTTGTTAAGTAAAATATTTTATATGTCTTACGTTTAACAGCACTTGATAAGGTATTTTTAGCTCCCCTTTTTATAAAATTTATTTTTAATCTGTATTGTTGAAAGTATTACATATGTCTCCTCTTTTCCCCCATTGATCCCTTGCAGCCCGCCCCCGCCCCTGCCCCCAGGCCTTCACCACCCTGCTGTCTGTGTACATGGGTTATGCACACCGAGTTCCCTTTTACATTAGGGAAACTGAGGTTCAGAGAACTTAATTGACTTGGCTCCAAACTAGAGCCAGTAGGAGGCAGAGCCAGGATCCCACCCAGACCTGTCTGGTTCTCACCTCACATCACCGCTCGGTCTCCCACGGCATTGGTTCTGGAGATGCTGAGTTAACTGCGATCTTTGGCAGCCTTTGTTGCAGAAGCCATGCTACATGCAGAGGGGCAAGCTCTGGCACAATCAGTGCATCTGCTCTGGCTGTAGCTCAGGCGTGTGGGGCCAGTGGGGTGTGTTGCACTGCACCTCCAAACTGAATCCCCCGTTTTGCCATAATGGGGACCTGCCCTTGTTCCCTGGTAGAGAGTTGTGTGAATTTGATATCATAACTTGTCTCAAAGTTATGCAGTGTTTTTTTCTTTTCCTTTCACAAATGTTTTAAGAGAAAGAACAGTGTGAAGGCATTCAACAGGCAGTGTTACACTCCAGCCCTTAGTCATATTTTAAGCAAAACCTAAACAATTTCATTTTTATTTACACAATTTACTTATAAGAACTAGCCAAGCTAAAAGAAAATCTGTTTTAAAGTTTTGATCAGTCCTTAGAATTTTAATCAATATTAAACAGGAAACGAAGAGTCTTTTGTGTTATTGCAGCACGGCCTGTGGAAAGCAGAGCAGATATGAGAATTCTTAATTGGCTTCCCATTTATTTTCACACATCCCGTCACTCTTCAGGTGGCATTGCTTTTCCTCTAGTGCTTTACTCAGATTTTCCCACCTTCATGTGAAATACTGCAAGTTGGATTAATAAGTATCACTTTAATTATCTGGAAAAGAGGAGTATATGCAGGGATGGGCTGGTGCAGGCTTGAACTCGCCCCCAAGAGCTGATTATTACCCTTTCAGGAATTTTCCGGTTGTTAAACACAGCCACTATTAGACATTAAATTATATGAACGTACAAGAAAATAAATTATATTAAAAACAAAGGTATTGTACCCTCAAAACTTACCACTTCCTAATTATTTTACTGCACGTTACTCTGTTCTTGAGTCATACACATCTATTGCATCAGTATGAAATACTATCTAACCATGCAGTATTGCACATGTCGCCCCAACTTTTTGTCTAGTGATGTCACACTAAGAGTGTGAAATTAGCTACGCTAGAAGTATTTTTTTCTTCTTTTTTTAAAATTTATCTTTATTGTTCAGATTATTACAATTGTTCCTCTTTTTTCCCCCATAGCTCCCCTCCTCCCATTTCCCACCCCAACTTCTGTCCTTGCCCCCCCCCACTGTCCTCATCCATAGGTGTACAATTATTGTCCATTCTCTTCACGCACCCCCAACACCCTTAACCCCTGAAAATTGTCCATCCACTCCATTCTATGCCTCTGATTCTATTCTATTCACCAGTTTATTCTGTTCATCAGATTTTTTATTCACTTGAT
>PVJC01026577.1:0-23891 GCA_004026665.1 Murina feae
GGGGGGGGGGGGGGGGGGACAGGGGGGGGGGTGGGAACTGGGAGGAGGGGAGCTGTGGGGGAAAAAAGAGGAACAACTCTAATAATCTGAACAATAAAGATCTAAATAAAAATTTAAAAAAATAAAACATACATTCAAAGATAAAAAAGATGAAGACTTTTATGACAGTGATAACAGTATTAAACCCCAAACTTGGGGCCCTTTTGTGCACATAGTACTCAGTGACAAGTCCATGAAGCTGGTCTTTCCTGGAGTCAAATATTGTGTCAATATTCTATTACATCCCCTTAATTACCCTCATGATATGCAACCACCTCTTAATAACCCCATATCCAATTTTGCTCCCATTCAATCTACACTCCATTCTATTAATATCCTGAGAGTTCTGACACGTAAGTCTGGTCATGTCATTACTTTACTTAAAAATCTTGCAATGGTTTCCCCTTATCCTCAGGATAAAATTGCATGAGAATCGTAGGAAACAGAAACCACATTGCCTATCTGAAGCAGAAAGAGTTTGAATCTATAGAATAATGGGTTTACATAGTAATTTGAAGGTTTGAAGGAGTAGGCATTATGCCAGATCTCCAGGAATGGTTCCCAAGTCAATACAACAGAATTTGCCACCAAAAGGTACTGCTGTCTCAGCCACAAACAAGAAGAACACAGATAGTCAGGGGGCTACCATGCAAACTGTTGACTTCAAAATATATTGCTGGCCTTCACCAGTTTTGCTCAGTGAAGGGTTGTGGGTTCAATTCCGGTCAAGGGCCCATCCCTCAGCTGCAGGCTTCAATCCCCAGCCCTAATCGTGGTATGTGCAGGAGGCAACCCATCTATGTGCCTCTTTTACATCAGTGTTTCTCTCTTTCTGTCTCCCCCCCACCTCCCTTCTACTCTCTCTAAAAATCAATGGAAAAAAATCCTCGGGTAATATATATAATCCTATATAATAAAGAAGGAATATGCAAATTGACCATCACTCCAGTCAATTTGCACCCACAGCTGAGGTTAAGTTCCCATAACAAGCCTTAAGGAGCAATCAGCAGGGACCTGAGGCTGCGTGCCCACCCACCTCCTGCATGGGGCTTGACAGGGAACCTCAGGTTGTGCCTTCCACCTGCAGGGCTTGACAGGAGACCTCAGGCTGCTCCCTCTGCCCTGGCACCAGGCCAGAGGAACTCAGGCTGCACCCTCTTCCCTGGTGCCAGGCCGGGGGACCTCAGGCCATGCCCCCCACCCTGGACCCAGGCCAGGGGACCTGAGGCTGTGCCCCCCACCCAGCAGGACTTGACGGGGGCCCTCAAGGTGCGCCCTGGTGCTGGGCCAGGGGACCTCAGGCCATGACCCCCACCCCAGCACCAGGCCAGGGGACCTCAGGCTGTGCCCCCTGCCCCGGCACCAGGCTGGGGGATCACAGGCCACTCCCTCCACCCAGCAGGGCTTGATGGAAGATCTCAGGCTATGCCTCCCTGCCCTGGCACCCAGGGGACCTGAGGATGCACACCCCCACCTGGCAGAGCTTGACAGGGTGGGACTGGCCGGGTCTGGATCTAGCCCAATAAAGGGGGCCATCCAGGTTTGGGTCTCGAGAGATTTTGAGGTGCACGTGGGTGGTTGAAGACTTGACTCTGGGTTCCATGGTGCACCCCAGACTCTGACAGGAGGCAGATTTTCATATACGTTTACTAATTTTATTTAATCTCTGACACTTCTATTATAGAGAAAGGGCAAATAGCAATATTAAAATATTTCCTCTAATTAATCCCCTTTTAATGTGTACGAATTTCGTGCACTGGGCTACTAGTATTATATATTATATATTATACATTATATATTATATATATATATATACACACACACACACATACACACACACTAGGGGCCCAGTGCATGGCTTAGGCCCTCTCCAGGCATCCTTAGTGCTGCCACAGAGACAGAAGCAGCTCCTGCCACTGCCCCTGCACTCGCCAGCTGTGAGCCCAGCTCAGGGCTTCTGGCTGAGCAGCACTCCCCTTGTGGGAGCACAATGACCACCAGAGGGTAGTTCCTGCATTGAGCGTCTGCCCCCTGATGGTCAGTGTGTGTCTTCTGCCATTTGGTTGATTTGCATATTAGCCTTTTATTGTATAGGATATTCTGCTACAGTAGTAATCTCAGGACAGGAAATCACTGCCACCACAACAGCCTCTCAATACCCAAAAGAGCTGGAGTTTAGACATGGGGAAAATGCAAATTATTCACCACCATGCTTGTAAACATAAAAGCAGCAGAAAGATGGGCTCTCCCTCACTTCTGCTTTCCAAATCTCATGAGAAAGCATATGATTGGTGGAGTTTATCTATGTAAGAGATACAGAAAAGTTAGATTTTTAGGTTTTCAGACTCTGAGATAGAGAAAGGTTCATTAGAGAGAGAGATTAAAATTAAATATCTACTCCCCATAGCTTTGAAAAATGTCATTGTAATTTTTCAGTCTTCTTTCATTCTCCACATTATTCCTGCCATGCATCCTTCAGTTTAGCCATGCTGATGACTTTCATTTCTCCTAAAATATCCATGAAATGGACTTTCTTTCATTTTCAGACTCCCTAACTCTTATTTTCTTCTCTCTGAATCATTTCACCATTTATTGTGTATCACTACCACTAAATTTATTTATCTTGCATTTTAGTGTTAGTACACCCTTACTAAACTGAGAGGTCCACAGGGTCAAAAATTGTCTTATTTTTTTATATCCCCTTATTTAGCCAAAGGTCTAAAATATACAACAGATGTATACTGATGGAATGAATCTGTTGAGCAAAAGTAGAATTCTTGTAATTCAGACTTGCTCAAAAAGTGAGGTAGACCCATATAAACTAACAAATTTTCAGCAGGTTATGAATGCTGAAACCAACAGAGCAGAATAAGTAATTACAGAGCAAAAAAAGATAGCTGGTATCTTATAATAAGGGATAATATAAGGCACAAAACCTGTCTCTTGCTCTCTTTTCTCAGAGGACTCTAGAATGTGGAAGTCATCAAGCTGAAGTGCCAAACAGAAGCAAGTCAAGTGCCTAGACTGTTACTTCTATACCTCCCTCTTGTGGTAATTAGAGAGACTTCTTTTTCTTTTAGAGTAGTAATAATTAGAATTTAATAGAAACAAGGCACAATTCAATTAAAAAGAAACTGCAACACTAATATGGTTTGAAGTACATTAATCCAACAAGTTTCAGCTATCTGTGTCTCCATAAAGTCATAAACAATATAGACAAAAAGAATATATATAAAACATTCCAGTACATTCTTTCCCCTTGGTGACATCTGGTGCTTGTTGATTTTTTCTTCTTCAGTAAAGACAGATATTTCAGTAAAAATGCAGAATGGAGGGGTGTCAAGTATATTATGATATGAAGATTCTTTTATACAGTATTTTTCTTTGAGGAAGTAAGATTCTTTCTGTACCTTACCTACTCCTTTTGGAAATTTGGCCTTATAGACAGACCATTATATTAGAATATATATCCACAAGGGATGGTCCTTTAGAACTGACTAGAAGGTTAGTTTTGGTAAAAGTCAAGTCTACTATACTCCATGGAGCCATGCACAATCACCTCTGCCAACTCAGAGTCTCCTTTTCCTGATTTTTTCTACTGTACTTACGATTTTCATTCAAAAAACATTAGGTATCTGCTATGTTCAATACACTTTCTAGAACAGAGATGAAATAAATCAGTATTCTTCCCCATATGGGTTTGCTATCTATTAGAGGATATAAGCCATGTGCCTAATAAGTATAATAGAAGAAAGTGGGTAAGAGAGTTATATGTGGAATATTTTTCAAATATGTTTCTACTATTTAAGACTTGAAAATAGTATTTTAAATGAGCATCCCAAGTGGCCTTGATATGCACATGCTTTCCCTCTGAGACTCTGAGGGTTTGATCTAGAAAAATGAATGAGCATTTCCCAGGTAGGTCACTGGAAAGAATCAGGCAAAAGAAACAGCACTTGTAAATACCCAAAAATATGAATGTGTCTTTCCTTAGGAATACCATAAACTCCACCAGGTCAATATACTTTTATCCCTTTCGTATACATTATCTAAGACTACAGATAGAAAATTCTCCATAAATAGTTCTTAACCAACTTTGAAGTTCACAGATATGAGATATATTAACATTAAATAGTTCTCCCTAGTGGCTTGTAGTAAGTATCACAATCTGCAAAGAGCTCAAATTGTGGATGGATTCACTCCCATGTCCATGAGGCTCTTAGATTGAGATGAAAGGATGATTAGAAATCATGAAATCTCTTTCCCAAAGCCACACATTTAATCACTCAAATGTTAATGATCAAATAAAAATAAATTCATATTCTTTGCAGTTCTCTCTTCCTCCTCTTTTATTCCTTTTTGTCTTCTTCTCTGATTGTATTATCTCTACCAGAAAATCAGTTAGAAGCTAGATGTCCTGCTCAACTGTTTTCCTACATACCAGTGGCTTTAAGGTAAAAGCTCAAAGAGGGCGTATCAGACTCGCCAACAATTTCTGCATTTGCTGAGAATTTTGGCCATCATCTTCTCACAGTCCCCATTACCATGGATGAACTGAGTCAGCAAAGCATTTCCAAGTCTGAGAGAACTGATGTTTCACACTGCTTTGTCAGTAAAAGGATACTGAATTATACTTCCTTTACCACAGAAGCCTGTACTCCTAAGCAGAAACATAACCTTTTACTTGGGCAGTGGACAACTATACTCATTCCCATGAGGACCAATACAGCTAAACACTTTCTAAGAGGAATGGATGTGATTTCGAACTTTGCTTGTCTGCAAGTAACAAGTTTGGAAATTTGTATTAGTTTGTGTGGTGAGCAAGAAATAAAAACAGGAAAATATATTGCCATGCAATGCACTATAAAGAAATTGTGAAGAGCAATGCAAAAGCATAAGAAGTGAAAATAATTTTCTACCTCAGTTTTCTGAAGGCTGTTAGTCTATCAGGGTTAAGGGAACAAAAAGAAAAATTTTCTCTCCCAAACCATCTATTTCTTGGCTCATAAATTTTATCCAGGGAAAATATTTTTCTCTCTTTCTATTCCCTCTACAAACCCTAATTTATATAGTCCTCTGCAATTTCTCTCAACATCATTTACTAAATATATCATAATGTACTCTCCCTTAGGCCACCATTTCAAGAGACACCTTCCCCCAATCCGGGAATTTCTCAAATAAATCACCCCATTTGGACTTTCTTCTCTCAATATATTTAGTGCTGGGAACACACTGGTGAAGGTTATAAAAGCAAAAATTCTACTTTGAAATGTCAACATATTTGGGGTGTAGGCTTAAGGTGCAGAATGACTCCTAAGGGCAAAGTCAATCACCTCTTTGGTTTTTTGAGTCTCTGGAACTATTTCACAAATGTTTTTGTTAAAATAATAACCCTTTCCTCCCCCAAGAAAAAGTGGTGCCAAGCACTCTTCCCCTTCATGTGGTTTTGGAAGAAAATTCAATCCATACATTTTTTTGTCTTACTTAAAGTCAAATCATTACAAATTTTAGAAACTTCTTGACCTGCAGCCAGGACCCCTGGCTATCTGTATAAATATAAATCAATATCAAAGAATGAGGACTTGTTTGAAACTCATATCCTAACATCTAAGACAAGGTTATATTGTGAAACTAACATCTCCTTATTTCTACTTGTTTCTGCCTAGGCCAGGGGCTAACAAACCACAGGCTGTGGGACAAGTCTGACCCATGGCCTGTTTTGTATAGCTTATGAACTAAGAATGGTTTTTATATATTTAAAGCATTGTAAAAAAATACTTAAAATTAAAAAAACACACCAAGAATTATATGCTACACAATGTATATGACCTGAAAGCCTAAAATATTTACTATCTGGCCCTTTACAGAAAAGATATGCCAACTCCTCATCTAGACAAACAGACATCTCTCTATTGTTTAGGTTCTTACCAAAAGTCTAAATATAGTTAACTTCTATATTTCTTACCTTAGACAAATCAGTGTAATAAATCTTAAAATGGAAGAAAGCTGTTTCATATTTGATTTTGAGATATATGTTCAAGTATTGCCTTAATTTGGGTTTACCCAGAAGCAGATCATGAGACAAAGTTGACAGGCTAGAGGTTTATTTAAGAGATGATCCAAGGAAAGCCTGTGAATTTGAGGAGGGAGAGATAAGACAGGAAGCAGCCAATGCAGGATGCATCATGCAAGTTTCCTATTATGGGTAAATAGACTTTCAACTTTCAGAAGAGCTGCAGCTGATATGGGACAGGCATCTCAGAGCTATTCTACATGTGAGGTGAGGGAGGTAGAGACCAACACATAACATCCCATCAAGCTTGGTTGATGGCTGCTTCCAGAAACTAATTCTGGAACTTCCAGTTTGTGGACACACCAGCAGAGTGGCCCCCATCAAGCTAGCACCTTAGTTGTGTTTTAAGAAGCCATAACAACAATTCTACTAGGAAGCATCTCTTGAATGGGGTGGTATATTTTAAGGCCAATGGATATCATGATGATCACATGATAATTTTAACAACTTCTTCCCTGAAAAATGGGTTGCTTAAAAAAATAGGTCGCTTAATGTAAGGTGATGCAGAATACTATCAAGTCAGACAGTATGCACATGATCTCACTGGAGCTTCAGACAGAAGTGCCAACTAAGTCATTAGAGGCAGGCAGATACTATGATCTGAATGTGTCCCCCAAAAATTCATTTGTTGAAATCCTAACTTTCAAAGGTGATGTTTATTAGTAGATGGGACCTTTGGGAGGTACTTAAGTCATGAGGACTGATCTTTCATAAATAGGATTAATACTTTTTTAAAAATATTTTTTACTGAATTCCGAGAGGGAGGGAGACGGAGAGAAGAGAAACAATGATGAGAGAGAATCATCGATTCACTGCTTCCTGCACGTTCCCTACTGGGAATCAAGCCCACAACCAGGGCATGTTGCCCTTGACCAGAATCAAACCCAGGACCCTTCAGTCCTCAGGCCACTGCTCTATCCACTGAGCCAAACCAGCTAGGGCAGATTACAAAAGGCTAATATGCTAAGTGTCCATCCAACCAGTAGCTATGATGCACACTGATCACCATGGGGCAAACAAGTCAACATAAGAGCTGCCATGACGCACACTGGCCATTTACAGAGAAATGGCACCGCGGATCTGGTGCCCACAAACCAACACTCAGCTTCCCCAAGTGGGACACAGGTCCTGCCACCACCCCAGAGTGACACCCCACCAAATTGCAGCTGATGCTGCCAAGACCGCACGGTGCAAAATGTGGCCCATAGCCCAGAAATGGTTTCTGTGGGCAGCAGGAAATGATATCACATAGCAACGCCTGGCTTCCTCTCCCTAGTGACTAGCCTCCTTGGAGTTTCTTCAACCCAGGAATACAACTTGCTTTATAGCCAGGTGGAAACATTTTACACTTTAACCAAATTTCTGTGAAGCATTTTCCCATGCCTCATCTCATTTGATCCTCACATAAGTCCTGGAGTAGGTGGAAAAAAGACTCAGTGGAATCCTATTTTCTTTTCATTAGCTGGAAAACTTGACCTGACTGAAAAGAAGTAAGAAATGGTGGACATTGAAAATGATTTCAGGTTTTCTCACTACACAGAATATAGTCAAACACTGCTGCAGTTAAATATTTCACCCTTTGTTCTCCCTGCATGATCTACAATAATAATCTGCTTCATGTTAATATTTACTGCTGTGTTGCTGACAATTACCTGAAAGAGAAGGTGGGGTGCTTCCCTGGGCTAGAAAAAGTTTAGCTAAATTAGAAAGCAGATCTAATTAAACAAGTTTATCTCCTAATCTAATAAAATAGTAATATGCAAATTGATCCTCACTGTTACACCCACAAGCCACGCCCACCAACCAATCAGGAGCAGATATGCAAATTAACTCAATGAAGATGGTGGCAGCCACGGAGCTGGAGTTGCCCCAGGCAATGAAGGAAGCCAGGGCCCTGTGGGCCCCGAGCTCTACTCAAGGCTACAAAGTTTCAATTATAGAAGATAAACAAATCCCAGATACCTGCCAGGCTGGGACTTTGGGTTGTCAGAGGCAACCCAGGCTTCGAGCAGGGACCAAGGCAACAAAGTTTCAATTACAGAAGTTAAATAAATCCCAGATACCTGCTTCCAGCCAGGCACCCCAATAGGGACCCAAACCCAGAAGGGGCTGTGCGTAGCCTGAAAATGGCCCTCAGTCCCTCACCTAGGCTGGCCACACCCCCATGGGGTGATGGTCCCCACTTGGGGGCTTGGCCAGCCTGCAAGTAGCCATCAGCCCCTCACCCAGGCTGGCCAGGCATGCCAGCAGGTGGACATCCCCTGAGGGGTTCCAGATTGTGAGAGCACACAGGCTGGGCTGAGGGACACCCCGCCCCGCGAGTGCACAAATTTTGGGGCACCAGGCCTCTAGTTCTATATATATAAAAGGCTAAGTTATCTCGCATATGCATGATATATATAAAGCTCTCACTGGTGCCAATTGCATGCATGTGTTTTGATCTGTCATTGTCGACCATGAATTTGGTTGACACCTCTATTATAGAGCAAGGGCGAACAGCAATATTAAAGTATTTCTTCTAATTAATTTCCTTTCAATGTGCACGAATTTGTGCACCAGGCACTAGTACTTTCATAATAGAGATCCTACAGAGCTCATTAGCCTCTTCCACCATGTGAGGACAAAGCAAAAAGGTGCCAGCTATGAACTAGAAAGAGGATTCTCACTCTACCATGATGGCATCCTCACCTCAGACTTTCAGCCTCCTGAACTGCGAGCAATAAATTCCTGTTGATTATAAGATAATAAATCTGTAGTATTTTGTTATAGCAGCTTAAACAGTTTAAGACAGCAAGCATACTCATACCTAGAATGTGTACCAATTCAAGGAAAAATGAATTTCTGCCCTCTCCAGATGAAAGAGTCTGATGTAATCAACATTCTAGCAAGTGGCTAATTGATTTCCTCAAAGAATGGTACTGAAAAGAGAGCTCAGCATAGGTCTCTACTACTGACATTTTGGACAATTTTCAGTAGCAGGTGAATCAGCCTTGGTAAAAGAAGCTCATGTTGCCCTAGCCGGTTTGGCTCAGTGGATAGAGTGTCGGCCTGCGGAATGAAGGGTCCTGAGTTTGATTCCAGTCAAGGGCATATGCCCTGATTGTGGGCTTGATCCCCAGTAGGGGGTGTGCAGGAGGCAGCTGATCAAAGAGTCTAACATCACTGATGTTTCTATCTCTCCCTCTCTTTCTCTCTCTCTCTCTCTGAAATCAATTAAAAATATATATATTTTTAAAAATAAACTCAGTCCTAGCAGGTTTGGCTCACTGGGTAGAGCGTCGGCCTGGGAACTGAAGGGTCCCAGGTTCAATTCCGGTCAAGGTCAAGGGCATATACGTTGGTTGCAGGCACATCCCCAGTATGGGATGTGCAGGAAGCAGCTGATCGATGCTTCTCTCACATTGATGTTTCTAACTCTCTATCCCTTTCCCTTCTTCTCTGTACGAAATCAATAAAAAAATTTTTTAAATAAAATAAATAAATAAATAAACTCAGTCCTAACCAGTGTGGCTCAGCGGATAGAGTGTTGGTCTGCGGACTCAATGGTCCCAGGTTCGATTCCGGTCAAGGGCATGTACATTGGTTGCTGGCATATACCCAGTAGGGAGTGTGCAGGAGGCAGCTGATCAATGTTTCTCTCTCATTGATGTTTCTAACTATCTATCCCATTCCCTTCCTCTCTGTAAAAAAATCAATAAAATATATTTAAAAATAAAAAGAAGCTCATGTTGTTGGGCCTCCATCTCCACTACTTTAGTTATGGCTACTTTAGTCATTAGTCCATTGTACACATACTGGTGGTCAAGAAGACAAAATGTTGCTGACCTCTATTGGACAAGCCATCTACTCAGTTTGGTTGTCCAGTGCCACTGCTGTCATGGATGCTCTCTGGTGGACATCAATGTGAGACACAGATCTGCCCACTCACACAAAATTATACATATGTCTCTTTTCTGTCTCTCGTTGCCCCAAGTCTTCCAATCTTGTTTCTTCTATCTCCTGGCTAATCTGCAAATCCACTCACCATTTTCCAGGAATTTATGTATATCGTTACTTCAGGCCAATTTCCCTGCCCACCAATTGGTGGTTAAGTATACTGCCCAAAGCTCTGTCCACTGAGAGAATTTCCCTTCCCCACTATTCTCCAGGTTCACCTGAGTGAGACTATAATGTAGCAACAGCCCATACTAAACTAACTCATTTGTGATCCAGGCCTGGATACTTTATTTCTGCATCAGTTGGTCATTGTGAACCCCCTAAAACCATAGGCATGAGCTAAAGAAGAGATACCAATACAACAGGGGAAAATAACATGGGAGTCTGGGCCACCTGCTCACTCAGCTGTGCACTTGGGACATGCTCAGGGCTAATGCTGAGTATATAATTTCCATCATACAATGGATTGCTGCTGTGTCCTTTTAACTTTATTACTGAATAGGTCTAACAACATCCAACTCATCCTGAGAAGCTCCAATACATAATCACTAAATGTCCTGCATGAGGCTGAGGAACATGCCAGGAACTGCATCTCAAATAATGAATACTTCTTTGCTGCAGATGGCATGGGCTTTGTTCCAGGGGTCCAAGCTGTGAATCTCCTATTGGGGTTTGACAGAGACCCCATCACGGATATCTCTAGTAATTTGGGATCCGCTGAGTCATATGACCCAATCAAGCATACTGAACGTGTACTAAAAACTGATATTCCTGTAAAGACTTCTCTTTCTTTGTACCCCATTAAGCCAGTATCCTTAAAAGTCACATAATAAGTAAGCTGGAACAATATTTCCAAATGTAATCTGTGCTGTCTCTAAAATCTGCCTACCAAATTCATGTGTATCTCTTAGAAGTAAGAGGTCCAGCCAATAATTTGGGTAGGGTTTATTTCCCACCCAACTGTGTGCATGTGTCTGACCAGACAGATCATCCAGAATACTTGCCACTTTCTGCTCCCCAAGTCCTATTAGCATGATACTCCAAAAAAAAACCACAAATAAAATACTATAATATTAACATACCAGCAATAATAAGCCCTAAATTTTAATACAAACTCCCATTACCAAATTATTAAGGAGTAATTACAGTCCAAAAATTAAATTTCTATGGCAGTTAAAGTCATGAGTAATTAAAGTTTCAAGCTATATTATCTTTTCCATTGTGAGTTTAAAATTCTAAGAAATGAATGTCAAAATTCATTCTCCCCAATTTCCTCTTCTGGTTAGCTGCGTCTCAGAAGAGTCCTCAATGCCTGAGTGGAGTTAGGAGTCCTTTAACAGCAATAGCACAATGGTCTCTCACTGGAATAGATTTAGTTTATTCAAGACCTTCAAAGTTAACTTAGTTCAAGGCTAAGTCTTTACTGTGCCTGAATTCTTAAAAGTAGTTTAATTGTACATTGCCCTTGCAACCCACCACATTAGAAAACAAGGCAGTCCCCTCGAGTAATTTGCCTGACATCACACAGCTAGTCAGGAGTAGCATCAGGATGCAAAGCCTAGGCAGACTGCCCCAAGAACACATACTCCTAACCACCATTCTCTCCTCACTGGTTTTAGTCTTACCAAGTAATCTATGTCAGGTGTCTAGAATACATGATCTATGAGCTTAAGCACATTTGGATTTTAAATTCATTAAGAGGTCAATGTTGGCACTATATATTCAACCATATCCTAAGGAAAAAAATACATTGTCTTTTCCCTCAGAGAATAATGTAGTTTTCTTTGAACACAGATGTTATTTGAGGAAGCTTTCTTTTCCATATGGTACATTTAAAGCCTCCTAATTTCATTGTTTTGATTTGCATCTCTCAGATGATTAGTGACTTTGAGCATATTTTCATATGTCTCTTGGCCTTCCGTATGTACTCTTTTTAAAAGTGTCTACTTATGTCTTTTGCCCATTTTTGACTAGATTGTTTATTTTCCTTTTGTTAAATTGTATGAGTTCTCTGTAAATTTTGGAGATTAACCCTTATCTGAAATAGCATTGGCAAACATGCTCTCCCATGCAGTGGGCTTTCTTATTTTGTTGATGATTTCTTTTTCTGTGCAGAAGCTTATATCTGACTCTTATTAAATAATTTCTTATACCTAAGAAACAAACTGCTAAAAAAAGGCTGTGCTATACATGTCTTGTTTCTCTTCCTAAAATCATCAGCTGAATAAGTCAGCCTTTTCCACCCTACCAAGTGAGAAGTCATGAGGGGGTAGAGAGAATGAGTAGGGTTAGAAAAAGTGGAAATTTTTCCACATGAAAGAAAGATCTATGGTTAGAAAATAAGTATTTTGTCCAAAAAAAACAAACCAACAACAATAGGAAATTTCCTGAAAAGAATAGTGGAAAATACAGTTTTTCCATTGCTTGAAGATTTAAAGACCATGAACTGAAAAAAGAAACCATGTGCTCAGGATAAAACAAGAAGGAAAAACACATGGATTGGGTTATATCAATGGGTTATATTATATCAATGGGATATAATAGTGTATCTTGTCTCTAAATCACACACACACACACACACACATACACTCTACCCCCAACAACTGTTATAAATTCAACCAGAACTTTAAGGTAGCCATGGGAAGAGGAAAAAAGAGTAACATTTGGGTCTCCCTTCTTTGTTCAAAGTAGGCAAGTCCTCAAAACTAGAAGTGATGAATAGCTTCTGCCAATAAATCATGACTTTTGTGATCAAACATACTAGTATTTCATCAGCATATGAAAATTGCTGAATCGTTGTCCTCTCATAGCCACATTTGCTGCATGGCAACAGGACAGTATTAATGCCTTCCCTATCTAACTCACAAGGTTGAGTGAAACTCAAAATGAAATAAGGAAGGGCTTTGCAAAGCACAGAATAAGCCATGTTTGTTCACCAACATTTCTCTTTCCCATTAAAGGGATGAGTTTGGGTTCTTCATCAGCTGTTTGATGGTTGGGTGGCTTCTTACTTTCAGGTTGTGCTTGCCCATCTGCCAGACTCAGCAAGAATGTCCATTCATTTCTAAATACAAAGCTTTTTGACTACCATGATTCCATGCAATGGTTCCTAAACCAGAGTTTTCTAATATCCTGTCTCTTTTCTTCCTTTCCTTAAGGCATATTTAAGGCTGAATTATTTATTTGGGTGGCTTCTTGGCATCATACGGGCTCTTTGCTTTCTGAATTTCATTAGTTCTATCTCAAGCCTTTCATTTGTCCCCTTCTTTCAAGTATAAAAGCAATTAAAGTAAAAAGATGATCACAACTTACTGAGCATTTGCTAGATGTAAGCCACTGTAATAAACACAATATCAATTACTTCATCTAATCCTCAAAATAGTTGTAAGAAAGGCAATTCTCTATTTTATAAAAAAGTGAGGCAAGTTATCAATTATAGTGAAATGCATACACACAAAATAACTTATCAATATTTATGGTAGAACTATAGAGACATGACAAAGAGTAACTGGTACTTGTGGTATCCTTTTTTAATTCCAGGTAGAGTTTCATTAGTTTAGTACAGAGTCTACATGGCCATGTGACCTGCTCTCTTACTTGCACTAGTACTAATGTCTCATTGAATCCTTGTACTGAGGCCACATTATAGCCATTAGTCCTCCTCACACTATATAGGGAAAAATGCTGTTTTAAAATCTGGCTGTTCCTTGAATTGTTGTTGTTGTTGTTGTTGTTATTATTATTATTATTATTAATCCTCACCCAAGGATATTTTTCCATTGATTTTTAGAGAGAGTGGAAGAGACAGGGAAAGACAGAGAGAAATACCAATGTGAGAGAAGCTCATCAATTGGTTGCCTCCTGCAAGAGCCCCAACCAAGGCTGGGGCCAGGGAGAAGCCGGCAACCAAGATACATGCCTGTGACCGGAATTGAACCCAGGACCCTTCATTCCACAGGCTGATGCTCTCTCCACTAAGCTAAACAAGCTAGGCCTGACCTGAGTTTTTTTAGAAAACAGAAGAATTCCTGTTGAAGAAAAACAATGTTCTTTTAGGGTAAGGTGATCAGATTTAAAGCGGTATACCATTGACCAGAGGGGTTCTTTTCTTTTCTTTATTTTTTCTTTTTTTATTATTACTTAAAATATTACAAAAAGTAATTGGGACTTTTTTAAAACGCCGCAGGATGCGGGACAAACTGTTAAAAATCGGGACTGTCCCGCCAAAAGCAGGACGTCTGGTCACCTTATTTTAGGGGGATGTTGTTTTTATGAAATGTATAGCTATATCTTAGTCTAGATGAAGAATGAGAAAAAGAAATAAACTACCTTGTTCTTTCTTGCCATTGCTTAAAATTTTTCATTAAATGAGAAAATCTTGGACCTTGGATATCATTTAGTATAATTCTTTGATTTTACATGCAAGGGAACTGGGACCTAGAGATATTAGGGTGACTTTCCCAAGGTTACCCAGCTTGTGAATGCTGGGACCTTTTGCTGCAACACAGTCTCTTCTGTTCACTGAAACAGTGTACAACAGGTCTACAGGGGACACAAGAATAAAAACACACACACACACACACACATTCCCTAATTCCCAGAGCCTTGGACATGAGTATATCAAGACTCACATGGCTATAATTAAAAGTAAGACATGCTATCTCACAAAAGATAAATATTACTATGGGTTTCTAAAGTAAAGAGTTCAGTTTAGTTGTATACAGAGATGTTCTACAGACAAAGAGGCATTTTAGACTAAAAGATTAAATAGGTGTATTTTTTGTTATTTTTAACTGCAAGCAACAGAAAATACTAGTCAAACTGGCTTAAATAATTAGTAAATTTATTTGTGTATCAACAAAAATTCAGAAGTAAATCAGGATTCTCACTTGGTTGGCTGCTGCCCAATGATATCTTCCGTTCAATAATATTTCCATTCCATAGCCTTCACTATCAGTTTCTTTCTAAGTCTGGTTTCCTTTATGACCATAATATGATTTTAGTGCAATTGGGGTGAAATGCTTTCTTATTCACAATGGAAGATAAGTACTTCTACCCCAATCATGGGCCAAAATTATTTCTTTTCCTTCTCATTTGGCTAATGTAGGTCACACTGTGCCCACTCTGATCAATTTCAGCCTTGGCCCTTCAGCCAATTACTATCCATCCATCCCTCCTCTATTGCATACATTTCCCCTTGCTATATTAAAGAGTGAATGGATATTAGGGAGTCAACAATACCTCTTTAATAAGATTTCACACAAGAAGGGAGAAGGTGGGGTAATTCTGAAAGAAGAGAAAGCAAGAATAAAGGCAGAGTGGAAGAAAAGCTCAACCCATGTGTATCTGAGTCTGCTTGGAGCCTAGAATATGCACAGTGAGATGTAAAGGGAAATGGCAGAAACAATAGTAATGATAAGTTTGGTCCACAGTATTAAGGGATTTGAGCAGCAAGGTGAGGAAATTAATTTGTTAGTTGATTGGGGATAATTGAAAAGCGGTGTGTTTTATTTTAACAAAAAAGAAAAAATAATCAGAAAATTACTTTAGAAAGATATATCTGGAAACCATTTTAAGAATGGTTTGGAATGAAAGGAGATCAGTTAGATAACTAATGTAGTATATCAGATTAAATGCATTAAAGCCCTAAATTTGATGGGGGTTCTAGGAAGGGAAAAACAACAATAATAGAAACATGGAGGAGGTAGAGTCCATGGGACTTTGAGTGATTGCTTATAAGCAGGAAATAAAGGCAAAGTTGAAAATAACTCAGAATCTGAGAAGTCAGAAGTAGGAGTTGATTGCAAGGTGTTGAAGAGAAAGACAATGAGCTCAGTTTCAAAATTCTAAGTTATTTATCAGTATATGGAGACTTCCAGCAAGCAGTTAGAATTCAGGTGTAATCATTGGGAGAGAAGTGAGAATTCAATCAATGGGAGATAGTGAGAGAGTAGAGGGAGATGAGAAGGGGCCAAATACAAAACCTCAGGTGGCATCTATTAGTATAGCATAGGAAGAAGAAGTCAGAGAATCAGAAGTTAACAGGAGCTATCAGCAAGCATTCGAAGATAAGGCTGCAAGGTAAAGCATGTGGTATGCTGCTTACAGGTTATGTAAAATGAAGAGTAAGAAAAGCCTATTCTATGAGGTGATTTGAAGATATCTGGTGACATTTAAGAGAAATTTTTAACAGAAAGGAAATGGCAGAATGAAAGGGTAAATTAGTTCAGTGGGTAGAAAAGTCTGGTACTATTTCTTATGGTTCTTGTTACAATCTGTAGCATTCTAATCTGTGTCTTCATATGCATATCTCACACCCCTGAATGGGTTAAGAGCTGTGACTATGCCTTATTCACCTTTGGGTTCCCAGTTTGTAACTCATAGCTGGTGCTGCAGGCTTGCAGAGTAATGGGAAGCAAAAGGAGCAGACATTTGATTAGATGGAGCAGACAAAAGGAGAGGTCTAGTGTAGAGAAAAATTGGAAATGCAAGTGAGTGTAAAAATAGCAGAGGTGTTAATCTTGGCAAGAAGCAGCACAGTCAGAGGAGAATAGAAAAAAAAATGGAGGTAGAAAAGGGAGATTCCTTTGTGTAGCTTCAGTTCTCTAAGCATATAAGGTGGGTAAGAGGGGGACTGAAAGGAAGCCAAGGAAAATGAGGTAGTGCTGTCCAGAGGTGTCAGAATTTAAGTCAGAACTGGCCTGGATCATTTTCCATCATTGGCTAGGCCTGCTGTACATTTATCTGTCTTTTAATCTTTTTCTGTTTTGTTTTGTTTTACTTTTATTTCTCTCTTCAGAGTCACCTACATATCCTTCCAATATTTCTAACACCCAACCTCATGTTAGTCCTCCATAGTTGGAGTCTGTGGGTTAGAGATCCAGGCCATTCATCTTCTACTTTGACAAAAATAGTAGCCTTTCATCACTGTTATGGCCTGAATTGCGTCTACCAAAATCCAAATATTAAAGGCCTAACCCTCAGTCTGATGGTATTTGGAAAGGAACCTTTGGAAGGTAATTGGAAATAAATAAGGTCAAAGGGGTAGCATCCATCTTAAAGGATTACGTAGTATCCTTATAAGAGAAGGAGGAGAGATGAGAGAGCTCTCTCATCCTCTCTCCACACATACACAGAGGAAAGGCCATGTGAGGATACACAGAGAGGCACCTTGATCATGAACTTCTGCCTCCAGAATTATGAGAAAATAAAATTATATTGTTTAAAATATCCAATCTTGTGGTAATTTGTTATCACAACCTGAACCAACTAATACAATCACCAATAAAGTGACTGCATTTCTTTACCAGTCCCAGAAAATTCCCCAGATCAGAAATGTTTACACCTGAGTTCTATATCTGGCACCAACTAACTCAGAAGCATTGGATCAATAACTTAAACTCTCTGTACTTCAGGTGCAGCATCTAAAAAATGAGGACACTGAACTAAATCATCTCAATGGTTCTAATTCTTCTCATTTATGAATCTGAGAAGCAGTTTCAATGTCAGAAGGTTGGAAAGTATTGTCAAACCCCCAAATGTAGACAACAGCATCTCCATTACTATAGACAGATGTTCAATAAACTGGCCTAACGGTAATTTTAAATACTCTTCTAGACCCAAGAATCTGATATTTGATAATGTTGGTGGCAGCCCCTGAGAGGGTAGTATAGTAAAGAAAAGCCTGACAGGAAAAAAGTGACATTCAAGGAAAACACCATCAATTTTTTAAAAAGTGAAGTGCAGGCTTCTCCTCCCCTTTCCTTTGTAAACTATGATTAGGCTATACTTTACTAGAATTTACAGTAATGAGCTCTTACACTTAGCACCGTGCATTCTAAAGAGTGTGCTCAAAAGTACTTCACCAGTTTGTAGAATACAGTCCTTTCCCAGCAGGGTGTACTGCCAGCCCCCTCTACTTTCTGCTTCCTCCATGGTTAGTTAAGTGGCAGGAATTCTTTTTAGGTCAGAGAAGCTAGGAAGAGAGCTATATGTAGTATATTTCCACTGACACAAATCCTGGGAAAGGAGAGGGATAAAAGTATTGACTTTCTATTGACTGAAGGTCTAAGGTGTGCCAGATGTAATACTTGCTATTTTTACCTGGGTTGACTCATTCTAATTCCTTACAAATGACTGTTTAACACATCATGAGAAAGGTTAACCTAGTCTTATATGTACCCTATTAACAGAATTTTGGTGTTTATATCCATTTTAACCTAATAACCAATGTGAATGAGCCAAATGAAACCACCATTTTGCAAAAAGCAAACAAAATAATAATGAACAAAGTGAAGGCTTGTTACAACCAAGGGTCATGAATGGCTTGGATCTCTAAGCCACTTTTCCAGACTGTTAGAGATAAGGAGCAGGGAGGCATGGAAAGAACACTGGCTTTGAAATCTGATGGAGATTCCAGGATAGAAAAGACACTAAATGCAAATTTTGCTGACTGCAAAATTATGCCAAGAGTTAATGCTATTACATTTAGTTCTAGATTTTCCCAAAGTTCACATACTTCTGTCCTCTCTGGGGCACTCATTCTTTCTCAGGTGTTTCATGTTACCCAGACTTTTGTGTGACTCAAACTGATACAAAGTTAAGTATAAAAAAAAATGTTACCCACATTGCCTTGGCCGGTGTGGCTCAGTTGGTTGCATCATCCCATGCACAGAGAGGTTACTGGTTTGATTCCCAGGCAGGGCACATGCTCAAGGTTATGGCTCCACCCCCAATAGGGGGCGTGCAGGAGGCAGCCGACTGATGTTTCTCTTTCTCCCTTTCCCTTCCTCTCTAAAAATCAATAAAAAGATATTTTTTAAAATGTTACCCACATTTGTATACAACTTCCAAGTCTTCAAAGTATTTTCAACTGTTTTATCTCATTTCATTCACATGAATATGTGATGTTCACTGTCCCATTTTATAGATGAGAAAATTAAAGTATAGAAAAGTATAATAAGTTTAAATTTGATGTAAATTATCAGCCCATAAAACACTGATAATTCTCAAAAGGAACAAAATTGAATATAAAAATTATAACCTAATAATATTTTAAGTAAGTTTTTATTAAAGTTTAGCATACATATAGAAAAGAAAAGAAAAAAATCCCTAAGCTTGGAGTTCAAGGAATTTTGAAAGAATTAACACACTAGTGTAGCCAGCATAATGATTAAGAAACAGATTACCAGCACTTCAGAAGTCTCCTTCATTCCCCTTCCAATCACTACTTATGAATCAATACTAAGAAAATATTCGGGAAAAGAGACTGTGATTTATAAACTGATATATTTATTACGAAGTTATTTAATCTAGTGAAAAATTAGAACAATTCTAAATACTCTGTTCTAGGGGGATGGTTAAATAAATTGGTATAGCTATGGACAATAATAATAATTACATTTGGAGTCCAATTAAAATATGAAAAATTAAATGAGTTTAGTTCTCACTCTATGAAGAAAAAAACAGATAAGCTACAAAAGCATAGATTTTAAAAACTTGTCAAAGAGCTGAAAAATAGAAAAAAATAAGTTAACTGAACTAAATTTCAGAAAGTGACAGCCTTTTTTATAAGAGAAGAGACATACAGCTGCTTTCATCTTTGGTAGAGAGAAAGGAGAAAGAGAAAGCCATCTTAAATGGGGTTGAAGATACACAAACTATATTTTTAATAAACTTTTAATAGCTGTATGTGAACTACCATGAAAATTAAAATCCTGATGAGTGCCAGTCACAGAGTAAGTCCATACCTACCCATCAATTCATTTCTACCAGCCTTCTTAAAGTCAAAGGTTTACAGGTTTACTGGGGGCGGAGGGGGGGGGCGGTGTGGAAGAGAGGGGAAATATAGCTGAGAGAAATCCTACAAGAAGCACATGGGACATATCTCAAGCCCCAAGGCAGTGGCTTACTAAGAGTCTGAGAGAGACAAGAGAGCTGACAGAAATATTTCAAGATATTCCAGAAGACAAGCCAGACCTTCAAAGCTACTGGTATATCCACCTAAAGCTAGGGCAGGAGAAAGAGAAAGCTCTCCCAGAGTTCAGAACACTGGGAATGGGACAAAAGAGCAGAGTAACCCAAAAATCTGGCATCCAGGCAGTGAAGCAGAGAAATCAATCACAGTTTAGAAATCTGGTGATTGTTTTCTAACATAGAGAGAAATCTCTATATTTTCACAGATACTAAGGTCTCAAGATCTGACAATGAGAAAATCCTAACCTTGTCCTCAAAACATCTGAAGTCAAGAGGAAACTGAATTTGACTAAAGTTACAATAAAGCCTAGGCCCTGCACAATTAGAGTAGATTGATTCAGCTTCCCATAGTAGAAATCTGACAGAAAAATAACATGCCCTTATCTGGTGGTTAATATTATTTAACTCAGTCTGTTCTGCTCTTTTGCCCATAATATCCAGCATATAATCAAAGATTATAATACACATAAACAAATTGCTCATCACATATAGGGTTGGAATAGAAGATTTAAAAAAGGTAACTATGTAAATAAATTATTTTGGATAAATTATTTTTCCTTTTGGAGAGAGAAATGCTGTATGGCCCACATTCTCTCCCTATATGAGAAGTGGATAGAAGGAAGTGTTGCATCCTAGCTTTATAAGAGTCTTCACACAAAAATTGCACAGAAGGAATTTTCTAAAGATAAAGACTGAATGGCTATAATTTCAACTACTCTCACCCACTGCCTCCAGCATAGACCAGAGGTAGAAGAGTACCTGCCCCTACCTTAAGGGAAAGAGACCCTGCAGCTTGGGGATATGGTAAACCTTCTCCTGATAACTGTCTGGAAACTCCAAAGAGCCAGCAATGGGCTGCCTAGCTGCTTTGTTGGAAGTAAAGAGAAGGTGCTGGTTAGGCATCCTGTACTCCCAGGGCAAAGGACACTGGAGTGTTTCCATAAGAGATGCAAGGAGACTTGTTTGAAATAATTGCTCTAGCAACACTAAATCATTATAATTAGCTCAGACTATTCCACAAGGAGTTGTCTTCCTTTAAAGAGGGTAAACTCTGTGTCACTTCAATTTGGGGTGTAGTGTATATCCTCAGTACAACTGGCTATTACTTCCAGTAGGCTCCTTTGGGTTGTGGCAAACAAGCTGAGTTGCCAGTATAAGTGGTCAGGAAAGCCACACACGCACACACACACACACACACACACACACACAATCAGCTAAGGCACAGCGGAGAGTAACAACCAGTTTTTTAGATTCTTATTTTTTTCAACATATATTTGAACCCTGCTACCCAGAAGACACAGTAATAAATATTTTGGAGGCATGTGAATAGATATGTTTTTAACAAACAATAAAATACATGTTCAATAATGTAATTATTATCATGAGGTAAAATGTTCTTTGGTTATATAGGAAAAGAAGAGACTATTTAGCTGAGGTTATTTTAGAAGTGTGGTGGCTGAAGAGAGGAGGAAAAAGGAAAGGAAATCAAGATGTTGAGTGGAGGGAAACCAGGCCACCTTGGGTGACTGTTACAAGAAACATATACATCCAGGGATACTGCAAACAGGTCACCCAGGGACCAGCCAGGAACCCAGGAACACCGGAGCTCAAACCAAGAATACGTGGACCCAGACGAGCCCTGCACCTCCTCGCGGAAAGGTCAGATTTCGTTTGTTAAAAGCATGGTTTGTATTCCAGGTTGGAGAGTTGAAAGCGCGCAGGAGAAGTCTCTGCGCAGCAGAGTCTGCGCCCCTCCCCTCGGGGCCAGCCCGTGCTCCACAAAGTCCAAGGCTGTTGGCACCAGCGTGACATGAGTGTGGAAAGAGGTCCCGCAGGCTGCTAGCAGAAGGGAACCCAAAAAAACTACCCCATAACTGATCGGGTCACGAAAAGACAGCCTCGGTTTTGGGTCGCGGAGAAGAGACATTGGGAGAGTTACGCGCAAAGCTGGAGGAGGAAGGGAGCCTGCGCATCTCTTTGGAGAGGTTCATTTTTCCCTCTCGTTATTAAATCTAGGCTTGGGATTATTAAACCCAATACATAGGAGCACCCAATTGGGGTCGCTCACGGAGACTGCAGGGGAAAACCCTGTTTGTGTGTCCTGAGAAGCAGAGCAGGGAGTGACGGATTCGGAAACCAGTTCAGGGGCAGTCCATTCCGCCAAACTTGTATTAAATGTGATAGGGAAAACAAAACCTAAATGCTGGCTAGAGAGGACTTGTAGTCGAAGAGGTCACTCCAGAAACACTGCCACCCAGAGGCTGATTCACAAACTGACTCTTCTGTAAACACAAATAAAGGCAGAACACTGCCGGCTTTTAAATCAGGACTGGTGTACGACGCAGAGAAGTAGTGAATCGCAGGAAACTTCCATACTTTCCTGAATAGCTGACAAGACTAAGGCGCACCAATCAGAAGAGGAGAAGAAATGAATGACCCTCACTACTGCACATTTTTCTCTCTTTTTTTAATTTTTTTAAAATATTTTTCTTTTTCTTTTTTTTCCTTTAAGAAACAATTTTTTGTCTTTTTTCCTCACTTGATTTTACCTTTTTAATTATTGTATCTTTATTTTTAATCAATATTATTACTACTACCATTTTTTTTCTTTTTCTAAGAGTCACTTTATATTATTTTGAGATTAGTGTTCTTCATTGTATTTTCAGATTTCCTGTAGCATCATTTTATTCTATCTCAACTTTACCTTTATGCCAACACTCTCTTCCTAACTATTCCCCTATTGTTGTCCTTTTTCTCTTAACCAACTCATGCTTTAGATTCTCCCTATTCCTCTTTTTACCCCCCTGTTGCAATTTCATCCTACTAAGATAGCTAATTTCCAATCCCCTGCTCCAAGCCCACAGATACCTCCCTCCTTTCTTTCTTCACTATCCAAAAATTTTTTTCTCTCTCTCTCTGTTGTTCTGCTGTTGTTTCTTTAACTGTTGATTATACTGGGGTTTTTATAATTGTTGCTGAGACTGTCTTGCTTTTTATTTTTGTTTTTTTGTTGTATTTTGGTTATTTTTTTTATTCTGTTTACCTTGTTAGATATCAATTGTTAATTGATTGATTAGTTGATGTACTCCATTCATCTATAGGTCTTTGTAGATGGCATTTGTTGCTACTAGTAACTATTCTATTTGAGTTTTCTCCCCATACAATCTCTTTCCCCCTTTTATTTCATTCTTTTTTATCGCTATTACCTTTTTTTTTTTTTTCTTTGCCTTCCTTTTCCCAAATTTGTTTTGGCACTCCCTTTCTCCCTTCTTTTCTTCTTTTTTTTTTCTTCTTTACTCCCTAACTCTCTTTTCTATGGTGGTAACCGTTAGTGGGTTATAAGTATCGTGAATACATTTGGGTTCACATCCTTGTGCATTATGCCTTGCTGTGTTGTATTTTGTGCCTTTAAATCAACACAGGAGAGAAAAAACTATATAACCAGATACACAGAGAAGATAGATCATGGGGAGACAAAGAAACAGCCCACATATGAAAGAAAAACAGGCATCACCAGAAAGGGAAGTAAATAAAATGGAGGCAAGTAACTTGTCGGAGAAAGAATTCAGGGAAATGGTCATAAGATGGATGAAAAGAATGGAAGACAAATTTGACAGTATGTGTAAGAACCAAGAGGAAATAAAGAAGAACCAAGAGGAAATGAAGAAGAACCAAGAGGAAATGAAGAAGAAGCAAGAAGAAATGAAAAACGACATCACTGCTATGAAGAACTCAATAGAAAGCATCAAGAGTAGACTAGAAGAAGCAGAGGACCGCATCAGTGAGCTAGAAGACAAGGTAGAAAAAAATACCCAAGCAGAGCAGCGCCTAGAAAAAAGAATTAAAAAGCAGGAGGAGAGCCTAAGAG
>PVJC01026578.1:0-23919 GCA_004026665.1 Murina feae
GGCGAGCGACCCTACGAATGTAAGGACTGCAGGAAGTCGTTCAGGCAGCGCGCGCACTTGGCCCATCACAAGAGAATTCACACTATGGAGTCTTTCTTGAGTCTCTCCTCTTCCTCGCCCTCCATGTCCAGCCCTTTGCCAAAAGCTGTAGGTTTTATCTCCTAACTCTGCCTTGAATCTCACTCCTTCATTCATTTCCGCTCCATCATCTTCACCCAGTGCCCAATAATCTACTTGACATGGTCTACGGAAACAGCTTCCCAACTGGTTTACTGTGTTCACCACTTACTTGGTCAGTTGTCACGCTGCAGACAAACCTGTTAAAAATAGTTTGATCATATCACTCCTCTCATTAAAACCCCTCCTGGCATACTATAGTTCTGAGGTTAAAGCACACAGCCCTCCCAGCAGCCTAAAAGAACTTCCCCCAACACCTCGTTCCAGTCTGCCTTCCAAAGCCCCATCTCGTGCCAATATCCATCTCATTCTCTGAAGACCTATCCAGAATTAAGAACTCATGCCCGCAGCAAATAGATCTTGGTTCTAATCCTTGCTCTTCCCTTTTTTAGCCCTCTAATTTTGGAGAAACATTTTGTCATTTGTAAGCTTCAGTTGTTTTTTAAAATATATTTCATTGATTTTTTTTTTTTTTTTTTTTACAAAGAGGAAGGGAGAAGGATAGAAACATCAATGAGTGAGAAACAATAATCAGCCGCCTCCTGCACACCTCCCACTGGGGATGTGCCCACAACCAAGATACATGCCCTTGACCGGAATTGAACCTAGGACCTTTCAGTCCACAGGCCGACGCTCTATCCCCTGAGCCAAACCGGTTAGGGCTTCTGTTTTATATTATTGAAATAATAATGGTACTACCTCGAAAGTTAATGGGTCCTAGGCCGGCTTGCTCAGTGGTTAGAGCATTGGCACGCAGAGTGAAAGGTTGTGGGTTCAATCTGGTCAAGGGCAGATACCTCAGTTGCAGGTTTGATCCCCAGTCCTGGTCAGAGCGTGGGCGGGAGGCAACCAATTAATCCCTCTCACATCGATGTCTCTTTCCTTTCACTCTCAAACTCAATGGAAAAAACATCCTTGGGTGAGGATTAACAAAAATGTTAATGGGAACATTAAATGAGATAATGCATGTAAATGGCCCAGCAGAGTGCCTAGCATACAGTAGTCTCTCAATAAACAGTGTAAAATAAAAAGATCTTGCGGTGTTCACAGAAAACACAATCAGCTTAGCAATGATTAGCTGGGAAGTGGCAAAGCAGCAGCTCAAGTCTCAGGTTGTGGAGATGTTTGATTCAGAACCGTGGTCATTGGTCTAAAGGTGGGGGGTGACCTGGGTATCGAACACAGTAGGATCGATGTTCAGGTACATGATGATAGAGGGTAAATGGTGGCTGCTATTTCATCATGACTGTCTAGGAATCTGACTTGGCTGGTAAGAAAAACAACTTCATTACATATTCTAAGCAGTCAGGTTTTAAAAACCAACTTGCAATAAGTAGGATTTACTTATAGAGATGCAGTCTTCATTTCCATTTAAACAAAGGCAAAAAGATATTGAAAAGAAAACTTGAAAAACAAAGGGTGAGTTTGAGCCCTGCTCCTATTTCCGGGGGGGGAGGGGGGGGGCTTTGTTTTACACCTATGCCATTTTAAAATAGAAAAAGGTAAGCTTCTAAGCTGTAATGCTGAAACTAGAGGGGGAAAGAAACCAAAACTATGTATCGATACTCATAAAAGGGCTGCCTACAAACATGTTTGATTTGGTATGCATGAAGTTATTAATTTATAGATTTTTTTATTTTAAAGAGAAATACTGATTTGTTGTCCCACTTGTTTTTGCATTCATTAGTTAATTCCTGTATGTGCCCTGACCAGGGGTAGAAGCCATAACTGTGGTGTATCGGGACTATACTCTAACCAACTGAGCTGCTCAGCCAGGGACAGTATGCATTAAATTAAAAAGGAATCTGGCCCTGACCGGTTTGGCTCAGTGGATAGAGCGTCGGGCCTGCGGACTGAAAGGTCCCAGGTTTGATTCTAGTCAAGGGCATATATCTTGTTTGCAGGCACATCCCCAGTAGGAGGTGTGTAGGAGGCAGCTGATCGATGTTTCTAACTCTAAATCCCTCTCCCTTCCTCTCTGTAAAAAATCAATAAAATGTATTTTAAAAAAAAGGAATCTGAATGCCTTTAGGTGGGCATGTGTTTTCCAGTTCACCACAGTTCACACTGCTCCCTGTTCCCTTATATCGGACTTGTTTTATCCTTCATATTAGGTTCTGACTGCAAGAATACAGTCAATGCATTCACCAACTCATATGAATACAGGTACAAAGAAAATGATGAAAAACAGGGTGAAAGAAAGACTTGAGTAGACGTTTATCCTCCTGCGGGGAAGACTGTTACACTGATGTTAGCAGGCCCCAGATTCACCCACAGGTTCCTTGTATCTAACAAAATCCGAGTAAGAATTTAAGGTTTAAAGATTGTCTCTGTGAACATACGTATATACATTCAAACATCTAATAAGAGTAATATGCAAATTAGCCATCACTCCGAGACACCTAAGCCATGCCCACCAGCTGAGCCACACCTCCCAGCCAATTAGAGCGGCTGTATACAAATTAACCCAGCCAAGATGGAGGCCGGCAGCCACGGAGCTAGAGCAAACAGGAGGCTTCCGTTGCAACTGCCTGACTAGGCTGGCAGGCCTCTGCTCAAGCAACAATGTTTCAATTATAGAAGCCAAGGAGCTGAAGCAAACAGGAGGCTTCCATTGCCTGCCTGGGCCTCTGCTCAAGGTAACAAAGTTTCAATTATAGAAGATAAAGAAACCCTAGAAACCTAGCCAGCCTCGCTGGGACCTTAGGTCAATGGGAGCTGTGGGCAACCTGAAAACAGCCCTCAGCCCCTCACCCAGGCTGGCCAGGCACACCAGCAGGTGGACATCCCCCGAGGGGTCCCAGACTTCAAGAGGGCACAGGCTGGGCTGAGGAACCTCCCCGAGTGCACAAATAAATTTTTGTGCACTGGGCCTCTAGTATACATGTAAAGATACACATAATAAAGGTGATGTTTCATGCCAGTGGCTTAACAGTTTTGGTCAAATTGACTCTGCTCTGCACAAAACGATCCCCTCATTCTTTTATCCACTCACTTTTTTAATCCAAATGTGAACGTGATTGAAGGACACTGGAACATACTTTATAGAGCGAGAACCATCTTCCTAAATGGCATGAGATCCAGAAGCCACACAAACCAAGATTCTAGGTTTGATTGTGTACGAACTTTATTAGGTATCGAGTCAAAGACAGTAATAAACAAAAGGTTTAAACATCAAAATTAGAGGGAATCATTAACTCTTGAAATTCATATTAACACACAAGTGCTCCTACAATCACTTAGAAAATGGCATTTCCTCCCCCAACGGGCAGATTTTATGAAGAGGCAACAGGTGACTGATGAATAAGTGGTAAGTACCGAATCTCAGTAGGATCAGAACTACCAGTTAAGCCAGTGAGCTATTTACACTGCAAAAGCAAATAAAAGGAGATGCTTCCATGTGCTGAGTGAAGAAAAACGAATTACAGGACCTTTTGTGAACAGCAACTTGTTGACACCAGGATTTTCCCGGGCCAAACCAGGATTTCCTTTTGCAGGTAACAAACAGCACACAGTGTATCGCCCACCGACGGCAAAGGCACCAAACAAGCAGAAAAGAGAGGGTTAGAAAAAATAGCTAGACCAGGTAGAACTCTACTCATTCCAAAATTAAAGTTCCAGCCTTGCAGAGACTCTATGGAATACTGGTAGAGTCAGTCTTACCCAATTTCCTCTATTTAAACAGGGGGGAAAACCCCAAATTAAGTAAAAATAAACATGCCAGCATCATTGAAATACAAAAGTGATACCACCTCACATCACACATTGTGAAAAGTAGCCATAGAAAGAGCAGTTAGGGCCACACTAAAAGAACGTGCCACGATCTCTGGCACTCTCTACCCTCTGATAAGAGCAGCATCACGGAGGAAACGTAGGCAGCAGAAGCTCTGAAAAACTAGACTAATGTAGCCCAACATGGTGGGCAAGATGTAACGGGATGAAGGCGCTTAAATTCCTCTAAGCCTTCATTCTAGATAACTAGTTCGAATAGCAAAGGCAAGTTGGCGATATCCGTTTAAGAGGCGTCTATCTTTTGATCTACCAATTTATCCTTCAAAAATATTGGTAAAACCTTACAAAAAGCGTATGTAGAAGAATGTTCATTGCAACACTTTAAAATATATATATGTATGTATGTATAAACCCTAGACCCACAGGGGTCCCTGCCCTCGCGAAAGGCTTTATGAGATCTGCACTTCTGGTGAAGATGGAATTAAGAGGCAATGGTTTACCTTCCCACCTGAAATACTAACAAAATATAAACAACGTGGGTGTTGAAGAGACTGGTCACGGACGGGGCCACGGGAAATGGCCCATGGGATGTGGGAAATGAGCGAGGGGAGGACAGGACTACGACCACCCAGCGTTCCCAAGGCTGCGTGTGGGCTCTGAGTGGAGGCGACGGAGCTGGGAGACGAAGAGGCTCAGGTGGGTCGAGCTCACAGGATAAAGTGCCTGAGGGCTCTCAGAGGAAAGACAACCAGACATAGGCAGCGTCTTTACCCGAGGTAAAAACTCTAGTTTTTAGCTGCATCCTGAACAGGACGTGCGCGCGTGCGCACGGGTGGAAATGACCTGAAGTTGAGGAAAGGACCGACAGCGTTGAATGGAGAAACAGACAAATCCACAGTGACGAGACTTTGACATGCATCTCCCCATAGAACACAGAGACAGAACGTCAGGATATTGAAAACTTAGACAACACGGTGTGCGAACTTGACCTAATGGACACTTTGAAACTAACCCACCCGAGAAGAGAATTGTACATTCTCTTCAAATGCACAAAGCACACGGACCGAGGCGGACCACAGGGCAGGCCTTAAACCTTGTCTCACATTTAAAAGGGTTCCAGTCGTACAAAATGTTTTAGTGGACAGAACAGATTAAATCAGCAATCAATAACAAAGGTAACTGGAAAACCCCCAAATATTTGGACCTGAATAGCCCACTTTTTACTAACCCATCGGTCAAAAGAGAAACCAAAAAGGGAAAACAGGAAGTATTTGAATGAAAGAACACAGAATATCACAAGGTCTAACACTGGCCCTGGCCGGTGTAGTTCAGTGGATAGAGCGTCGTCCTGTGGACTCAAGGGTCCCAGGTTCGATTCCGGTCAAGGGCATGAGCCTTGGCTGCGGGCACATCCCCAGTAGCGGGTGTGCAGGAGGCAGCTGATCCATGTCTCTCTCATCGATGTTTCTAACTCTCTATCTTTCTCCCTTCCTCTGTAAAAAAATCAATAAAATATATATTTTTTAAAAAAGGTCTAACACTGTACTTAAAAAGGAAATATAGCACTCACTGCTAAGGTATAAAACTCTCACATCAGCAACTTCAATTTACACCCTAACACCTTAGAAAACGAAAAACAATAAACACCAGAGTTAGCATAAAAATGGGAATAATAAAGATAACAAAAATTGATCTTGGGAGATTTTTCTTATCCTCACCCAAGGGTATGTTTGTTGACTTGAAGGAGAGGAAGGGACAGAGAAAAACATCAGCGTGAGAAACATCCATCATTTGCCTCCTGACTGGGGATTGAACCCGAAACCTAGCCAATGTGTACTCTGACTGGGAATTGAACTCACAACCTTTTTGGTAGATGGGATGGTGCACCATCCGAGCCACGTGGCCAGGGCGATCTTGGAGATATTTTATGCTTATTTTATAGAACTGATGTGAGAAGTTCAAATTAAAAAAAAAAATTCCTTCACAAAAGTAGTTTTCTATCAGTTGTGATTCCAGTTAGAGTGACCTACCCCACACATTCCACAAAGTTAACAATATATGGGTGTTTTCAAAAATAGCTTTTGCAGCCCTAACCAGTTTGGCTCAGTGGATAGAGCGTCAGCCTGCGGACTCAAGGGTCCCGGGTTCGATTTCGGTCAAGGGCATGTACCTTGGTTGCGAGCACATCCCCAGTACGGGGTGTGCAGGAGGCAGCTGATGAATGTTTCTCTCTCATCGATGTTTCTAACTCTCTATCCCTCTCCGTTCCTCTCTGTAAAAAATCAAATATATATATATTAAAGCTTTTGCAGCCTGACTGGTGTGGCTCAGGTGGTTGAGCACTGTCCCAGGAGTTCAGTTTCACTTCCAGGTCAGGGTACGTGGCCCGCTTTTAGGCTCGATCCCCATTAGGGGGTGTGCAGGAGACAGCTGAGAGATGTTTCTCTCGTCGATGTTTCTATCTCTTCCTTTCCCTTCCTCTCTGTGAAGTCAATAAAACACTTTAAACAAACAGTTTTTGTAGAGGGAAAATGTACAGAGAAGCATCCAACTGTATATTACCAATTTTACAAGAAAGAACTCTGATTCTGTCTCAGGTGTGCTGCACAAGCTAGGAGACAAAGCTACTGCGGTGAACAGCTCCCTGGGGAAGAGCCTGGTGCTTAGACCCAGGCTTTGTCCCATGTGCTCGTGTGTTCAAGGCGCCGTAACAAAACACCACGGGCTGAGTGGCTTCAAGGAAAGAAACTCATTCCTCAGAGTTCGGCGGGCTGAGTCTGGGATCGGGGAGCCAGCATTGGGGAATGCTTCCTGGCTGCGGACACCTCCCTTCTTCCTGCGTCCTCACCTGGCCGGGGGAAAGCCAGCCTCTGTGGCGCTCTTTCTCTTTAAGATACTAAATCCTGTCATGACGGCTCCACCCCCCCCGTCCACGTCTAACCTCATCACTTCTCACAGCCCCCACTTCCAAAGGCCAGTACATTGGGGGGTTGGCTGGACTTGCAGCATATGATTTTGGGGGGGCAGACACATTCAGTCCACGAGAACCCATTCTCCACCGATTACTTATTGCACACCAGTGTTCTTACAGGAAAATACTGATGTTTATTCATATAAATACAGACAAGTTTATTTTCAAATAAAACAACTGACTTCTCTCTGCTCTGAAGTGCCTCATTCTTGAGCATGTCGTGGTTTCCATTCCTTCATTAGCCGGTGAGGCTTGTGAATGGTGTCATCTTCATCCACTCCAGGCTGCGGTCTTTGTGATCACCCACAAACGTCCGTCGGCTGAAAGCGGTACCCTGGTTTCCGGGACGTCCCTCCCTTACACGTGATGGTTCTCATTCCACGGGACCAACCCAAACTCTTCACATGACGTGAAATCAGGCTCAAAGCCCCATCCCCCCCCCCCAAAAATGGACAGTTCCAATTTGTTGTATGAGACCAATGAAATAGCTACAATTCCACTTTAAAATAACTTTAGTCCTGGCCAGTTTGGCTCAGTGGATAGAGCATCGGCCTGCGGACTGAAGGGTCCCGGGTTCGATTCTGGTCAAGGGCATGTACCTTGGTTGCAGGCATCCCCAGTAGGGGGTGTGCAGGAGGCAGCTGATCCATGTTTCTCTCTCATCGATGTTTCTAACTCTCTCTCCCTCTCCCTTCCTCTCTGTGAAAAATCAATAAAATATATTTTTTTAAAAAATAATTTTAAAATTACGTTGGAGCCCGGCTGGCATGGCTCACTGGGTGAGGCTCCACCTACGAACCAGGAGGTCATGGTGCAATTCCCCGTCAAGGGGCACAGGCCTGGGCTGTGGGCTCCACCCTCAGTGTGGGGCGTCTAGGAGGCAGCCGATCCATGATTCTCTCTCATCACTGATGTTTCTATCGCTCTCTCCCTCTCTGAAGTGTATATTTAAAAAAAAAACAACAAAACATATAAAGGATAACTACATTGGAAATAAAATATCAGTGATTTTCATCAAATGAAGAATGGTCCTTATGAAAATGACCGATCCAGCTCTGGGAGCTTCATGAAGACCCTACGATAAGGCCACTGCCTCAGCTAATTTCAGATTCTTGGGTCAAAATCATCAAGGACGTTTGCCCTCTGGCAAGGGGGGGCGTGTCATCAAACGGCCCCGTTTTCACAACATGTGTGTTAGAGACCAATGCACTTGCCCCCTGCCTCTGCAGCTGCTCCTCTGAGCCTCAGCCTTCCCTCTGTGAACGCCCTCAGGCCTTTCCTTCCGCGTGTGCGTTCTGATGCCGAACCAGGGAGGAGCTCCGGCTGTACGCCTTCCCGCATTGGCGGCAGGCGTAGGGTTTCTCCGCGGAGTGGCTCCTCTGGTGGCGGATGAGGTCCGAGCCACTGCTGAAGGCCTTCCCGCACTCCCTGCACGCGTAGGGCCTCTCCCCCGTGTGGCTCCTCTCGTGCAGGATGAGGGAAGTGCGCTGGCTGAAGGCCTTCCCGCAGGCCTTGCACGCGTACGGCCTCTCCCCCGTGTGGATCCTCTCGTGCTGGGCAAGGTGCGCGCTCTGGCTGAAGGCCTTGCCGCACCGGTCGCACTCGTAGGGCCGGTCCTCGCTGTGGATCCTCCGGTGTCGGGTCAGAGAGATGCGGTGGCTGAAGGCTTTCCCGCACTCCTCGCACCGGTAGGGCTTCTCGCCCGTGTGGATCCTCTGGTGCTCGGTCAGAAACGACTGGCGGCCGAACACCTTGCTGCACTTGCTGCACTTGAAGGGCTTCTCCTGGGAATGAACGTTCTGGTGGATTTTGAGGTTGGCCGTTTCGGAAAACATCTTCCCACACTCCTTACACTCGAAGAGTTTCTTTTTCCTCGCGTGGACTTTCTGGTGCTGAATGAGGGAGGAGCGCCGGCGGCAGACCTTCTCGCACTCGGCGCACCTGTACAGCTTCCCGCCGCCGTGGGCCTTCAGGTGCAGGATCAGGGCCGACCGCCGCGGGAACGCCGCCTGGCACTTGGCGCACTTGTAGGGTGCCTCCGACGCGTGAGTCCTCTGATGAAGCACGATGGACGAGATCCTACTGAACGACTTCCCGCATTTCCTACACTTATAAGGATTCTCTAAGTGGTGGCTGCCCTGCTGACGCGAGGCCTCCTCGCCCTGATTAGTCTTCGCTCCCGTAGCAACTCTTTTATGGAGCACAGGGACCGACGTCTTCCGGAAGCCTCTCCCACATCCACTGCCCTCGTGGGTTTTCTTTTCCTCGTGGGTTTTCCTACGACGTGAAAGGCGTGGCCTTCGAAAGGAGGGTTTCCCACGTGTCCTGCCCGGGGGGGCGTTCTCATCCAGGAGAGCTGTCTGGCGTCCCCTGCGGGCTGGACGCGGAGCGCAGGCCTTCCCCCAGTCAAAGGCTCCCTCTCCGCCATGACTTCTCCCGTGCATCAGAAGCGCCGTTCTCCGCGTGAAGCTTTTCCCACACTGATCGCATCCGTGGTTTTCCCTTCGACTGTGAATCCTCTGATGCAGGAGGAGGGATGAGACCTGTCTGAACGCTTTTCTACACTGACTACATTCGTAAGGCTTCTCCTCAGCGTGGGAATGCTGATGACGTTGAAGAGAGAAGCTTTGACTAAAGCGTTTCCCACAGTCGTTACCCTGTAAAGACTTCTTCCCCGGATGCGCTTTCTTGGGTTTCTTGAGGGCTGAGTTTTTCCTGCAGCCTCTCTTCCCTGTGGGACCGTTTCGTGCTGCAGAAACTGGTTTCTGACAGATGCTTCGCCCGGGTTTGCTGCGCTGATCTGGAGGTAACTTCTTGGTCTCACATTTAGACCCTGAGTGTGAAAGACATCAACAAATTAAACATTTGTTTTCTTATTTATTTTTTTTTTTTTTGTAAAAAAAAAAGTGTCATGTAAGAAGCTAAGTTGAATTGGCAGAAAATTTCCTAGAATATAAGTGAAAAATTCGTCAAACTTTACCACAAGAATAATTCCTTTTTTTTTTTTTTTTAAGTTGAAAATATCTGAAAGCTCTGCATTCAAATCGAAAGTGTCCTTTCTGGGAGAAAGAATTGCAGTAATATTTTCCTTCATTTTGATTTTTCCCATTTTCTGAGATGTACACATCCCATATGAACATCAAAATTAATAGTCATTTCAAATGTGTAATGTAGCTCTTTGAAATGCTAAAGGAGTAGCGAAAAGTGAAAAACATTAGAAATTTCAAACTGCTTGAACACCTTTTGGTATTTTCCCAGAATTAATGTTAAGAAAAAAAATAATACTTATTTTTTTGAGCTGAATTTCATTCGGCTGATTAAGTTGGAGGCAGGGTTGGCTTTTAACTAAATAATCATTTTTGCAGGAGTCACTGGGAACTCTCTTTTGAAGAGAGAAGCCACTAACCTCAAGTTCTGTGCTCTGTGAAAATATCCTTCAAGAGTGAAAGAGACATAAAGACTTTCTCAGACAAATAAATGTTGAGAGAATTCATTGCCAGTAGACTTGCGCCATCAGTCCGAGTGGAAGGTGACCCCAGATCTTGAAAATCTCCTGCGGCTGCACCTCAGCAAGGAAACGAAGGCCTCATCATGAATTGTTGGACCACTCCTTGTCATGCCATCCTTGGCTGCCTTTGCCTTGCAGGGATATTTATTATACTACTCTTCGTTCTAGTGGTTCCCTGCTGTGGACCCCCACTCAACAGGAACAGGGGGAATAACATACTTCCCTTAATCATAGCCTGTTATGTTCCCACTCTCCCTTGCAACTCCATATCCATCCTGCCCCTGCTTAACCAGGATCCAGGGTGACACTTTGGTAAGTCTTTCCTCTTACTAGGGGAGCTCCTGCCTCATTGGAGTAAAGCCCTATATACGGAAAAGACAGGTCTACGGGACAGTACCCAGGGCCAACATCCAATAGATTGCCTCCCAGTTGATCTATGCAACTCCACTCTCAAGGCTGAAAACACCACCTACCCCTGGTGCCCCCCTGCAGGAACTTTTGACGTGTGTGGGACCACTGCTGACCCCTGCCTGCCTGTAAACTGGACGGGAGTGTGCACTGCTGGCTACCTAACCCCAGATATGTCTATTATACCCAACAACCAATCCCTTGAAACCCCCCCCTTAAAGCAGAAACTGGATATAAAAGGGCTCTGCAAATGACATAGGGGCCGGGGTAGGGGGAACAGCTCACTCCGTCTCCTCTTATCAAGTTTCAACCCAAGAATTTTCAGAAGACCTAGAGAGCGTAGCTGAGACCCTAATCGCCCTGCAGGACCAAGTGGATTCCTTAGCCACAGTAGTACTACAGAATACAAGAGGATTAGGCTTACCAACAACAGAGAAAGTTGGAATCTGTCTCTTCTTGGGAAAAGAGTGCTGCTTACGCCAACCAGTCGGGCACTGTCCGAGAGAAGGCTAAGGATCTAACTGACCGAGCAAGAAAAAGAAGACAGGAGCTACCCGAGTCCTGGGCTGCTGGGAGAGGGGGGCGGGGGATCTAGAAATGGCTTCTCCCATCAACAGGCACACAGGTAATGCGACTCATAGCCATAACCTTAGGACCATGTCTTCTAAATTTCTTAACTTGCTTTATCTCATCTCGCCTAGATGCCTTTTAACTTCAAAGGGTCCTACAAGCCAGAAGAATTCCCTATAAACCCGTCTGAGAGGGAGAAACGGGGTGCTAACCCCTTGGGCGTTGTCCCTTATCAGCAGGAAGCGCCTAAGAGCGGGCATTGTCCCTGTTCATCGTTCACATCCCGTAGTCCTTGTCCCACAAGCTTGTGGGGCAAGGGGGCGGGGCGGGAGGTGGGATGAGAAGGCTAAAGGCTAATTCTTCCTAGAACATCTGTTCCCTCTAAGGGAACCTTCCTCAAGCAGAGCAATGTAACCCAGATGGGAAGATATAACCTACTGCCCCTTTTCCTGCAGTCTGGGCAAGATTTATTGCCCGTTTGTTTGCTCATGTTACAGAGGCCATAAATCATAACATAATACACAGCCCCCAGAGAGGGCTGTCAGTGCTGGTGCCAGACCAGGCCCTTACGTATGGTCTCATGACCCCCATCCCCATACGACACGGAGCTTTTTGCAAAGCCCCCGAAAGGTCCGGAAGCTCTGTTCCATATTTGGGGGACAAAGAAGCTAGAAAGGTATAAAGGAAAGGCTCCCACTGGATTTCTTTGCTCAGATTTTTGGAGGTGACTCCACTGAGACCGCCGGTGAAATAGAGCTGTGTCGCTCCATTTCCCTGAGCATTGTTTTGGTTTTTCCCCGGTCTCCTAGAACACTTGAACGCCTCTTGATATTTTCCCAGAATTAATGTCAAGAAAAAACAATACTGTGAAGTTTGAATTTCATTCGGCTGATTAAATTGGAGGCAGGCTTGGCTTTTAGTTAAATACCGTATTTTCCAGCGTATAAAACGACGTTTTAACCCAGGAAAATCTTCTCAAAAGTGGAGACAAAACTGCTGAAATGGTAGAAATGGTAGAGGGAGAAAGTAGAGGAGGTTGTTGGGTCACTTCTCGCACTAGCCTTCTCATTATTTGATAAGATTTTTGAGATTTTTCTGGGTTAAAAAGTCGTCTTATACGCCGGAAAATACGGTACTCATTTTTGCAAGCGTCACTGGGAACTCTCCTTTGAAGAGAGAAACCACTAACCTCAAGTTCTGTGCTCTGTGAGAGTACAGGCAGTGCTTGGGTTACATCAGAGATTTGTTCTGACGTAACTCGATTTTCACCGTAAGTTGGAACTCACCTACATAAGCACCTACGTCCCTCACATACACGGCGGCAATGCAGTGAAAGAGTAAAAAAAAAAAAAAATTAAGCCCTGACCAATGTGGCTCAGTGGATAGAGCGTCGGCCTGCAGACTCAAGGGTCCCAGGTTCGATTCCGGTCAAGGGCATGTACTTGGTTGCAGGCACATCCCCAGTGGGGAGTGTGCAGGAGGCAGCTGATGGATGTTTCTCTCTCATCGATGTTTCTAGCTCTCTATTCCTCTCCCTTCCTCTCTGTAGAAAATCAATAAAAGTGTATTTAGAAAAATAAATAAATAAAATAAAAAGAGGTCCTTCTAAGATGGAAAATAATGTAGATCAGAATCTAGGACCTACACGGAGAAAGGGAGAGCACTGAAGGAGTAAGTGAAAGCAAAAAAAAAACCCGCTTACTTTTCTCTTTTTTTTTTTCCTACTGAGGATACGTTTTTATTGCTGTTTAGAGAGAGGGAGTGCGAGAGAAATGTTGACTGGTTACCTCCCACACATGCCTGGAATGGGAATCAAACCCTCAACCTTTTGAAGGGTGGGACAACACTACAACCAAGCCACCCTGCCAGGACTTTTCTTACTCTTTTTCTTTTTCAATATGTTTTATTGATTTTTTTTTTTTACAGAGAGGAAGGGAGAGGGATAGAGAGTCTGAAACATAGAGGAGAGAGAAACAACCATCGGCTGCCTCCCGCACACCTCCTACTGGGGATGTGCCTGCAACCAAGGTCCATGCCCTTGACGGGAATCGAACCTGGGACCCTTGAGTCCGCAGGCCGACGCTCTATCCACTGAGCCAAACCGGTCAGGGCTACGCATTCATTTCTGACATTGCATGTCAACTACATCAATAATCACTATGAATGCAAATGGTCTCAATCCACCAATGAAAAGAGATTGTCAGCGTGGATCAAGAAACATGAACCAACTAGATGCTGCCTGTAAGAAATGCACTTCCGATACATGAGATTAACAGTAAGTGGAGGGAAAAAAAATATGCCATCCCAACACTAATCACAAGAACGCAGTAGTGGCTATGTTAATTTCGGACATAGCCGAATTAAAAAGAAGGAAAGTTATCATAGAGAAAGAGGGGCATTCCATAATGATGATGTTAATGATGATGGTCAATTCTTCGGGAAGACATAACCATTCATACTGGGTGTGCCTAACAACGGAGCATCAGCCTAGTTGAGACAGAAACTGATCAACCTGCCAGGAGAACTAGACGAATCCACTCTCACAGCTGGGAACTTGCAATACCCCTTCTCAGAAACCGACAGGGCCAGCAGGCAGACCACCAGTGAGGACCCAGTAAAACTCACCTGGACCGTCATGCAACTGTACAATATGTAACAGACATCTGCAGACCACTTCATCCAACCACCGCAGAATGGTGCTGTTCTCAAGCTCACATGGAACACTCGCCAAGACAGAGCAAAAAGGCAACCCTGAGGAAATGACTTGCAAATCACATCTGTACTAAGGAAAGGGCAATATGCTAACAGGACCAGGTCAACCAGGCATCTTTCAGACATCCAGCTTCCTTCCAGACAAAGCTATGGTGGTGGGGGCTGAGGTTAGGGGCGATCAGGCTGGCAGGGAGCAAGCAGTTAGAAGGCGATCAGGACAGCAGGGGAAGGCAGGTGGGGGTGACCAGGCAGGCAGAGAGGTTAGGGCCAAGGAGGCAGGCAGGCAGGTGAGTGGTTAGGAGCCAGTGGTCCCAGATTGGAGAGGGTGCAGGGCCCCCCCCCATGCCCCCGTGCACCAATTTCACGCACCGGGCCTCTAGTATCTGATAAGAGGCTAAAATGGAGAATATATAAGGAAATTCTACAAGTAGGGAAGGAATGAGAATCCTACTAAAAATGGGCACAGGACTTTGATAGTTCTCCCAAGAAGATAGACAAATGGCTAATCAACCTATGAAAAGACGGTCGACATCCCCAATCATTGGGGACAGGCAAGTGGAACCCACAATATCACCTCACACCCGTAAGGGCGGCTACGGTAAAAACAAAACGAAACAGAACAAAAAAAAACAAACAAACTGAAAACCACTGCTGCCCAGATGAGAAGGTGCAAGCCGTGTGCACCACTGGAGGACATTGGGAAAGGTGCAGCTCCTGTGGAAAGCAGGTGGGAGGTTTCGCAGAAAACTGTAAGAACCACCGTGCGATCCGCGATTCCATTCCTGGGTACAGATGTGCAAAGGAATTTAAAACCAGGCTCTCAACGTGTCATCTGCGCTCACGTGTCCAAGGCACCATTCTTCACAGCAGCCAAGAGGCGGAAGGAACCCAGAGGTGCATCAACGAAGGAACGGATTTTAAAAACGTGGTAAGAGTCGTCTCTCCACATCCTCGGGGGATCGGTGCAGGACCCCCGTGGAGACCAAAATCCATGGACGCTCACGTCCATTCCATAAAAGGACATGGTACCCAATGGCAACATTAACATTTCCCCCCAAATGTTTTCTTTCCCTTTTTCTTTCCTTTTCTTAGATATATTTTTATTGACTTTTTACAGAGAGGAAGGGAGAGGGATAGAGAGCTAGAAACATCGATGAGAGAGAAACATCGATCAGCTGCCTCCTGCACACCCCCTACTGGGGATGTGCCCGCAACCAAGGTCCATGCCCTTGACCGGAATCGAACCTGGGACCTTTCAGTCTGCAGGCCGACGCTCTATCCACGGAGCCACACCGGTCAGGGCTTTCTTTTTATGAAAGTATTACATGCAGAGCGCGCCGGGGAAAGGCTGCTGAGCTGACTGTCATCTGAATCCCTTGGCACCTGGCAGAGCTGTGACCTGGAAACATATCTTTGCCAGAGGCAGGTGTGTTGTTAGCCTGATCTTTAGCTCAGGCACCAGGGGGTGGGGGTTTCATTATCTATGTTCAGCCAGACACCAGTGCCGGAAGCTAATTCCAGCAGGTCGTAAATGCAAGAAGTTCATCGGAAGTTTGGTGGACCTTGAGCCTTCAGCAAGGGCTGGCAAACCACATGCTATTGCCTGCTGGAAATGGCTAAGGGTATTTCTCCAAACCTGAAAAGGATGCACAATTGATTGCTGGCTGCCAGACAGTTGAGGGCATTTCAATCTACATGTTACTGCCTCCTACTGGCCAAACACCTGAACAGCTGTAGGCAGTTCCCCAATCCAACAATGCTTCTGTAAACTAAACCTTGGCCTTTAATGTGTGTATCTACCTTGCCTTAGGACAATCCTATATACTAATGAGGGAATATGTTAATTCAACGGTTCTCAACCTGTGGGTCGCGACCCCTTTGGGGGTTGGAAGACCCTTTCACCAGGGTCGCCTAAGACCATCCTGTGTATCAGATATTTACATGACGATTCGTAACAGTAGCAACATGACAGTGATGAAGTAGCAACGAAAATAATTTTATGGCTAGGTCACCACATGAGGAGCTGTATTGAAGGGGCCATAAGGTTGAGAACCACTGTGTTAATCAATCCTCATGCTGTCACTAAGATGGCGGCGCTCACAGCCACAAGATGCTGGTGTCCAACCCCCTCAGCTCCACCTGCTCAGGTGTCTGCCAGTCCCCTCAGCCCCCCAGCTGCCCAGGGCCAGCCCGAGGTGTAGGCAAGCCTCCAATGGTGGCTGTCCAGCAACCCAGGACAGGCCTGAGGGACGACCAGGCTGGCAGGGGGGTTAGTGAGGGATGACCAAATGACTGAACAGCAGGCTACATGGGGCAACCAGGACGGTGGTGGTGGTAGCTAGGGGTGACCAGGCCAGCGGGGGGAGGGGGGAGAGCAGCCAGGTTGCCAGTCAGGGGTGACCAGGCCCGTGTGGGGGGGCAGTTAGGAGCAACCAGGCCAGCATGCATAAGAAGTGAGGGGCTATCAGGCCAGCGGGGGGAGGGGAGGGGCAGTGGGGCTATCAGGCAGGCAGGCAGGCAGGCAGGCGAGCAATTAGGAGCCAGCGGTACAGGATTGTGAGAGGGATCTGGATTGGAGAGAGTGCAGGCTGGGCTGAGGGGACGCCCCCTCCCCCCATGCACAAAGTTCATGCACCAGGCCTCTACTTTGTGTTAATAAAGAGCAAGGGGTCCGGAGACTCGAGAGAACTTGGTTTCTTTAGGTAAGTCTCCTCTGGCACCCCAAAATGCCTTCCAAAATTATGTCTTGTTTCTGGACTCTAAATATATTTTATTGATTTTTTACAGAGAGGAAGGGAGAGGGAGAGTTAGAAATATTGATGGGAAAGAAACATTGATCAGCTGCCTCCTGCACACCTCCTCCTGGGGATGTGTCCGAAACCAAGGTACATGCCCTTGACCAGAATTGAACCTGGGACCTTTCAGTCCATAGGCCGACGCTCTATCCACTGAGCCACACTGGCCAGGGCTGGACTCTTTAATGTAATTTACCACAGCCCTTTCTCCAAATTCCTGAACCCTTCTAGATGCTGGACAAGACCCCCGGCAACCAGGACACAATTATCCGGGCCCAGCCAGAAGCGATGATTACAAAGAAGCCACAAGAACGCAGTTTCCTGTACCTTAAACTTTAATAAAAACTCCCGGTGTCTGACTGTGTAAAATAAACCCACTACACTGGCTCTGGGTCGCTCTCTCCCTCGGAGAGGTCTGCTGTCCCACCTGGCCCCAGCTTTCCCTTCTGTCTTTTTCTTTCCTTATCTCAATCCCCAGCGGTCCTCAACTCAGGAACTGGACTGCTCTCTAGCCGCACGCAACGCGGTAAAAGAGAGGATATTTATAATTACGTATGTGTCCTCATTGCCTCATCCCCCAGGTGTTTTCAACCCCCAGTCGGCTATATTCACACACGTGGCCGGGCACGGAGGGCCGGGCTTGTGCACATACAGTGTGACGCCCTTCAAGAGAAGGGAATCCCGTCACATGCTCCCATGTGGGTGCACCTCCAAGCCTTACGCCGAGTAAACACAGCCAGTCAGAAAGGTCAGACACGGTGCGACTCCATTCCCATGACGCAGCCAGTCATCCCAACCGCAGACACGGAGCAGGAAGGGGCTGCCAAGGGCTGGGGAGGAGCAGCACTCCGAGGGCAGTGTCAGTGCTGCAAGGTACAGCATTCTGGAGATCTACTGTGTGACCACGTGAACATACTCACGGCACATTTAAAAATGGTTAAGGCCCTAAACAGTTTGGCTCAGTGGATAGAGTGTCAGCCTGTGGACTGAAGGGTCCCAGGTTCGATTCCGGTCAAGGGCATGTACCTTGGTTGCGGGCACATCCCCAGTAGAGGGTGTGCAGGCGGCAGCTGATGGATGTTTCTCTCTCATCAATGTTTCTCTCTATCCCTCTCCCTTCCTCTCTGTAAAAGATCAATAAAATATATTTAAAAAAATAAATAAATAAAATAAAAATAACCTAAGATCGTACGTATATTTAAGGTCACTAGTGACCTGGTGCATGAAATGTGTGCACATCAAAAAGGAATTAATTAGAGGAAGTATTTTAATATTGCTATCTGCCCTTTCTTTATAATGGAAGTGTTAGAGATGAAAGAAAATTAATAAAATGCATATGAAATAATGTTTATTTATAGATAACATAACGATACAGAAACAATAACAAAATGAAAAAAACATGACCTAAAAACAACAAAATGTGATAGAAAAATAACCCTGATACAAACAAGTTATAAAGTGATTAACCTTATTCTACTATCTCCCTGCACACCACATTAAGAGTGAAAACACTTTCGGAGTGCGTGACTAACTTCCCTGGTGCTGAAGTATTTACAACTTTAACATCACACGCTCTTTGAACTCGAGAGAGAGCAACATATAACTGAGCATGTGCGGAAACGGGTTTGGGTAGGAACAGGCCTACTCTGTCTAGAGCTTGTCCCTGTGATTTATTGATTGTCATCGCAAATGCTGGCCTCACGGGGAACTGTTGTTGAATCTATTTAAATGGGAGGCCGTGTCAGACGGGCACAAATCAAGTCTTGGAATCAGAACCACCTCTCCCTCTGCAGGTCCTGTTAACACTTCTGCTTCGATTAGGTTGGGTCACAATCTTTTGATGACAAATCGGGGGCCATCACAGAGACCTACTTGCTCTTAAGGGATCGACGGAATCATCACTCAAGCAGGTGGGAGCGTCTCCAGCGAGCGCAGCCGCAGCCTCCCCGTCTAGTGCTTGAGCCCGCTCATTTTCTTGAGGAAGGACAGCACGTTCAGCCTCACTCTCGCGTCGGTGCACTGGGCCAGCAGGACCCCTTTACTCGCAGCCTGGCGCCGAAGCCGCCTCTTTACAACCTCGGAGGCGCGCTGCTCCTCGGACATGTTCTGCCGGTACCGCCGTATTCGTTCGGCTGCAGCTCTGCGCTGGGCCTGCAGCTGCTCTTCAGGTAAATTCTGCCGCCGAAGCCGCCTTCGCTCAGTGTCACAGGCGCGCTGCTCTGCAGACATTTTCTGTCGGTAACGCCGGTTTCTTTCGGCTGCAGCTCTGCGCTGTGCCAGGAGTTCCTCTTCCGATAAACTCTGTCGCCAACGCCGCCTTTGTTCAGCCTGAGAGGCGCGCTGCTCTTCAGGCCCTTCCTGCCGCGGGACCGGCCTCCACGGCGGGCACGCAGCCCCGCGCACCCGACCGGGCCTGCTGTCCTCGCAGCCTCCTGGTGATCAGCAGTGAGTGAGGAGTGAGGGCGTGGCGGCCATCAGCACATTAGCTCTTGGTTATATAGGAACACTTTCACCACAGCTAAAAAGCCTCCCGAAGTGTAAAACACACAAACCCCACACAACTTCATCGACCAAAGAGGAGTCTATCGGACGAGGGAGTGAGCTCTTACAAAGCAGTCACAATGAACAGTCCAGACAAGATGTTTAACTCCCGAAAGGACTGAAGAGATGCTATCGTTAAGGCAGCGGGAGCACACTGCCTCTGAGGGACGTGTGAATGCCGAGGCAGGGACAGCGATGGGTACGGACGAGGCTGTTAGGACCCACGCTTCTGAGACTAAAAGCTGGGCTCACACCCAGCCCTCTGCCACCCCCTAGCTGGGTCTGTTCCCATCTGTAACACAGGAGTGACAGGACCTGCCTCCCAGCACTGCGGGGAGAGCCTGCCTTGGGGAGAGTGCCTGTCCCCAGGAAGGGCTATACAGTGGCACTCTTCCCCTGTGGGGGACACACTGGAGAGGCCTGGGCCATGAGATGGGGGCGGCCCTCCCACTATGGAATGTGCTGTCACTCACCCAGGCCGAATCTCTCCATCCAGGGTGCTGTTCCTTTCTCCAGCAAGGCAATCATATTTGGCTTCTGATAGCACAGTCCTGCACACGGGAAAACACTGGGATTGAGCACAACGTGGGAAGGGGATTCGCGGCAGGAAGGGGGCGTGGAGGCTGAGGGCGGCCGGAGAATGCGGAGGCTGCGAGCTCAGGCACAGCCGGGCGCTCTTCTAGCAACAGAGCCAGCGGGCTTCCTGGGAAGCTGGAGCAGGAGCTCAAGGATGGTCGCCAAGCTGCTGCCTGTGGGCTCCTGGCCCCATCTTGTCTGCTCTGCACCCCACACCCCTCCTTCGCCAGCTGCTCCCCAAGAGTGTCCACCACCAGGGTCTCTGTAGTTCCAACGTCCTTTCCCCCACCCATTCCCTCAGGAGTACAATGCCAGGCAGTGCACCCCTCGGTCCTGAGAGCCACCCCATGGCCTGGGCGGGGGCTGCGTCTGCAGCGCCATCTCTGTGCCACCCATGCCCATTGTGCCTGTAACAGTGCCTGACATCAACCTCTCCCCCTCTCAACACAAGCGAGGTCCTCAAAAGGTTACATCCACGGCGACTATCTGACCGGCAATTCCGCTCCTGGGCACATTCATCCCCAAGAGAAATTACAATATGCGTCCCCACAGAAACTCAGGCGCAGAGGTCACGGCGGCCTGTTCGCAAGAGCTGTGCAGTGGAAACGGCACACGTGCCCATCGTGGGTCGCGAACATGACCTGCGCGGTGGGAACGTGCTGTGGGCGTACTGTCACCCACCGCAGTGTGAGGACCCTTGAGACACGGTGCCCCGGGGAAGGAGACACTTCGGACCACGTCCTGTGTGATGCCATGTCCCTAAAAGGCAGGAACTGGCAAGTCCTTGGGCCAGCGAGGGTCTAGTGTTTGCTAAGCGGAGGGCTTAGTGGGCGTGGGTGGGGGCACAACAGTGAGTGCTGACGGGCCTGGGCTTCTCCTGGGGCGAAGGTGCCCTAGCTGGACTGTGCCGATGGACGCCCAGACACCCTGAGCGGTGCGTGTCCTGAGGGGGAGTGGACAGTGATTGAGTCCTATCTCGGCAAAAGGTGCTAAAAAGCAAGCAAACCCCGGCTGGGGTGGCTTCTGCTTCCCTGACGATAGCCAGGCTCCCGTCCCGCAGGGCCCGGGGGTGGGGGTGGGGGCTCACCGAGAGAGGCCAGGGTCTGGTAGTTCTGCAGCATGACGTCCCTGTACAGGCCTCTCTGCGTGGGGCTCAGCCTCTCCCACTCCTCCTGGGAGAAGGAGATGGCCAGGTCCTCGAACGTCACCGCCTGCAACGGAAAAGCCCACGTCGGTCGCGGGCTCGTGCATGCACACACCTGGAGCAGACAGCAGGCTGGTCCCTGACACAGAAGGGGCAGGAGCACTGACGGCACAGCACAGGGTGGCCTGAGGTTAAGGACGCGCCCGGCCGGCCTGGCTCAGCGGCTGAGTGTTGACCTGTGAACCAGGAGGTCATGGCTTGATGCTCGTCAGGGCCCGGGCCCAGGATTTGGGCTCGATCCCCGGGAGGGGGTGTGCAGGAGGCGGCTGATGCATGATTCTCTCTCATCGTTGATGTTTCTTTCTCTCTCCCCTTCCTTCCCTTCCCCTCTGAGGTCAATACAAATACATGAAGAAAAAAGAAGACTTGCACAGAAGGCGTGTCGATTCGGAATTTGGGCACCAAGTCTAGGCTCTACCTAGGCACCTACTGTCCGTCCTGGCCTACTGAGCGCTCATGTAGCCGTGCCCGGCACTGCCGAGAGGATGCAGCACCGACAGGCCAGGGGAGGTGACTCAGCGATGCTCTCACCGATGCTGCATGGAGGAGCAGGGCAGCCGATGCGGCTGCCGGCCAACTACTTGCCCATGAGTATACCCCACTCTGCAGATGTCATCAAGGCCTCACCCATCAGTGGCCTGAAGCAGGGGGACTGCCAGGGCTGTCTAGGGGGCCGGATGGACTCATAGGCCCCGAGAGGCGGCTCCTCTCCCACCCGTCACAGGCGAGGAGGAGGGAGGAGCCAGGGAGACCCAGGCAGGAGCTGGGTGGGGCCCGCAGCTGCTGGTTTGAACGTGGAAAGTGGAAGGAGGAGAGGGAGGAGGCGAGGCCGCAGCCAGGCGACACCTGGATTTCAGCCGCGTGAGACCCAAAGCAGAGGCCGCAGCTGCACAGGCCAGGCCGTGCCCAGCTCCCAGCAGGAACGGGCGATAACAGATGCCTGCTGCCAAGGTAGAGGTGATGTGTGCAGCCACAGGGAACCAACACAGCTCAGGGCGGAGCTGCTGGGACCGAGAAACCGCCTCCGAGAGGCACGGGAGAAGCCGCTGCATGTCCATCACTTCAGAGGTGAAGCCAGCTCGTCCCAGGGGCCTGGCCTTCCCACCGCACGGCCGCCACCAACACAGCGGCCCGGGCAGTTACGGGAGCCTCCTAGCGTCGGAGGGTCCCCTTGTGCAATGGGTTGTACACGTGGAGCGCAACATGGAGGCCCCCTCCCCCACCTCAGCAGGTTCGGGGATGGGGGGGGAGGGGGGGCTCTCCGACCCAGAAATCAGTGGCTGTCGTCTTCCCCTGGGGAGGGCCGTTCTTGGCACCGGCAGCACCGAGAGGTGAAGGAACGGGGCGATGGCGGGCACCGGGACAAAGGCGGGCCCTCCTCCTGCTCCCCCTGCGGTGATGGCAGGGACCCGGGGACCGGGGACCAGGTCTCACAAGACGGACACCCCAGAAGGAAGGGCAATGGCTGCTTACCCTGGGCTCGGGCATCACCCATGCGGCTAGCATCCTTTCCTCCTCACCGAGCGTCTTCGTCTGCGGAGGGCAGTGCGCAGGGCAGGTGGGGCTGCGGGAGAAGAGAGGTCAGGAGGCTGGCCGCCCTGCTGGGTGGTCCTAGAGTCCCGAGGGTGGCAGCCTCTGACACACACGTGCTCACACGCACAGGACAGGAGGTCAGAACACCGGGAGCACGAAGGTCAGCTCGCAGTGTCCGGAGAGGTCAGGAGAGGTCACCACAGTGTCCCCCAGCACAGGTCTCAGGCAGGACGGTTCCGTGAAGACGCGGTAGAGAGGGCTGCATTCACTCTGGGGCCGCCCTGTCGCACGGGGCAGCTTTAGCCAGCCCCTGCCACGGGCGGGCACCGGGCCAGGCCACTGGGGGTGCATGGGGCCTCGCCCCGGCGAGTTGGTGCAGACAGACCGTAAGCAGCAGACACAACGAGTCACAGTGAGATGGCGCCTGGGAAAGCTCAGCCTCTCTCCACACTGAGCTGAGCCGCGGTGCTCCGACGTTCTGACCTCCATCTTGTGCGTGTGTGATGTGAGCACGTGTGTGTCCAGGGAGAGGGGTGTCCTGCAGTGTCACCCCATTGTCACACTCGCTGCTGGGACCCAGGGCAGGCCGCCAGATTAGGGGTCTCCTACCAGATGCCATCGCCAGTCATAGGGGCCCAGGGACCCACGACTTCTATCGGATGTGGCCACAGTCAGAGGTTCCCACGACCCTCTTCCTGGGGCCCATAATTTGCTGGAATGGCGTGCAGAGAACTCTGGGAAACAGTGCCTTCTGTGTAGGGGTTATGACAGAGGCCGTGATAGAGGAGGCGGGCGAGCAGGTACCAGGGCGAGGCCTGGGAGAGCCCCGGGCCCAGGGGACCACACAGGTGTGAGGCATCACTACCTGCGGCCAGCACCCCTGGGAGCTGCTGCTGCTGGAGATGGCTGTGCCCCACGCCAGGCCCCTCGGCTCCGAGTCCCTGAGGACCGAGCCGGGCCTCCTCTAATTCCTCCCAGAGCTTCCCCAGGGCGCCCACGGAGCCGCGCCAGAACCCTGCTCAGACGCTGGGCCTCCCTGGCTGAGGCCCGGACTTCAGCTCAGCTTGCGGCCATTGCCGTGGCCGCTCCTGCTCTGGAGGGACCGGGCAGCCCACGGGGAGCCCACGCCATCCCACAGTCCCCTCACCTCCTTTACTTTTTAACGATATTTGCTATTGGTTTCAGAGAGAAA